>PVIJ01002470.1:139636-160328 GCA_004024925.1 Scalopus aquaticus | reverse complement strand
CCCCCCCCGTGACGCTGAGACCAGTCCAGCCCTCGCGGCCGGCCCCGGAAGTTCACACCCAGCCACGGCAGCTGGTTCCTGTTTCACATCCCTTTGGGCGGTGCTAATGGTCGTCCCTGATGGGGGCCGGTGCACCCCGAGGGCTGGCAGAGGCGGGGTACCCCTCGCTGGGCCCGGGGCCTTGCTGGAACGGTGGTGCCTGGACACGCAGGTTTAGCACGCGTTCCTCTTTGCCTTCCGAGGGCAGCTGCTGCAAAGCACACTCGGGGGGCCCCGGGGCTTCTGGGGGTCGTCAGTGGTGGGTAGCACTGAGGTGATTTGGGGGTTGATGGTTTTACAGGTGGGCAGGACAGCTCTGCCCCGCCCCGCAGGGACTGCTCTCATAGTCTGCCAGCCGGGAGGCCCGTGCCCACCCGGAACGGGAAGGGGACCCAGCGCCCACCCGGCTGCGTCTCCACATCTCCCCTCCCGCTCGGCCTCGGCGCGGCGCCTGGGCACCCCCGGCGGCCTCTGGGCCGGCGCCGTGCCCCACCCCCGCGTGAACCAGGGGCTAGTCTCGGGGTTCCCTTTCCTCAGTCTCCCTCCTCTGTCAGTACCACGCGGGTTTGCTGAGGGAGGTGACCTGAGGGCGCCCGGCGGGCAGGACGCTGCCGCGTCCACCGAGCCCGTGGCGTGGGCCCTACAGTTCTCCTGGAGCAGCCAGAACCCAAAGGGGGCTGGAGGCCGCTGCCCCGTCCCCCTGTGTGGCGGCTGGGACTTTGCTGGCGCGTGAAGAGTGACAAGCAAACACGGGGGTCCTGGACCTCCTGGGGGCGCAGGGCCAGTTTCAGCCTGTGGGGCTGTCGCAGCCGTAGCCCCCGCAGCGCGAGCCCGTCCCCGGCCGGGAGCTGACCCCGGGGCGCAGCAGCCCCTCCTGCCGCCCCGCTGCCCCTGCCTTCCTCCGGGGCTGCGCCCTCAGGTGCTGGGCCTCTGGGCCCCCTCAGCCCGTTGTGGCTCCCACCTGGGGTGCGGGCCCCATCTGGGGGCGCCTGTCCCCAGGGACCCGGCCCCCACACGCAGCTGTTGGCGGCACCTGCTCTGCAAACACGGTCCCAGCCCAGGGCCCGAGGGATACACTTGGCGGGGCAGGGAGACGTTGATGCCGGAGCCTGCCTCCGTCCGCCGGGGTGCCGTGGGTCGGTGCCGAGCCAGGTCTCCGTCCTCCGGCGTGCGGGGGCCGAGGCTCGCTCCGCGCCAGCCGCCCACCGGCTGCACGTCTGAGTCTGCGCGGGGGGCGGCTGGCGCCTCTGGGGGTAGAGCCTGGTTTGCGGCTGGGGCCCCGAGAGCCCTGCGCTGCCTCCTGGGGCCGGCCGGTGCCCCCAGGCCAGGCGTGGTGGGGCCGCGGCTGCGGGCGAGGCGGCCCTGCACCCTGCCCCCGCCGGGGGAGGCTCATCCCACCCTGCCGTGCTCTTCCCTGCAGATGGGGTGGGGCGACCTGGGGGTGTATGGAGAGCCCTCCCGGGAGACCCCAAATTTGGACCGGATGGCAGCGGAAGGGATGCTTTTCACCAACTTCTACGCGGCCAACCCCCTGTGCTCCCCGTGTGAGTGTGGGGGTGCCTGAGCCCACAGCGAGGGGCGTGGGCCCGCGGAGCCAGGGTGCGGGGGTCGGGCTGGGGGCTGCCTGGGGGCTGCTGGGCTCGAGGCGCACCCCAGGGCTCCCCCGCCGGGCGGCCAGAGGCGAGGGCCCAGCGAGGCTCCTACCTCAGGGAGATAGTGCGGGCATGCGGCGCCGCGGGGCGCCCTCCAGGGTGGGGCGTGGGTGGGCCGCGGCCACCTCTCCAGGCACGTTGCCTGCAGCGCAGCGGAGCCCACTCATGCGTGTGCCCCGCAGCGAGGGCGGCCCTGCTCACCGGGCGGCTGCCCATCCGCAACGGCTTCTACACCACCAACGGCCACGCCCGGAACGGTAGGCCCGCCGAGGGGGATGGGGGGCGCCGCGGGGGAGGGGGGCCCCCGTGGGGGGGGGCGCCGCAGGGGGGGGTGCGGTGGTGGGGGCAGGGGTCCTGACCGGGCCGCCGAGGCTTGGGCGGCCACCTGCCCTGTTCTCCTGTGCTGCCCAGTGGGTCTGGCGAGATGGGGCGGCCCCCCAGAGCTGCTGCCCCGGGGGCAGGCGGGCGGCCAAGCTGTGGGCTCCGGGGAGAAGGAAGTGGGCAGCGTGCACCAGAAAGGAGTGCGGGGGTGGCCGGGCCCCGTGGTCACATCCGACCCCGGACATGAGTCCCCGGGGCCCGCTGGGGGTGCAGTGCTCAGGACCCCGCCGGGGGACCCCCGCGGGCCAGCGCTCGGATCCGTGGCCAGTGGCGGGCGCTGGGCACCGCGTGGCTCACGCAGCCTCGCCCGCAGCCTACACGCCCCAGGAGGTCACGGGCGGCATCGCCGACTCCGAGCTGCTGCTGCCCGAGCTGCTGCGCAAGGCCGGCTACGTCAGCAAGCTGGTGGGCAAGTGGTGAGTCCGCCTCCGGCGTCTGGGCCTCCTGCGCACGGCCACCCCGCCAGCAGCCGGCTCTGCCCACGAGGGGCTACGGCTGGCCGCCAGCCTGTCCCGCTGTGGGCGTGGCCGGGCTCTCAGGCAAGCGCCACCTGCCCACGCCGGGGAACCCGCGAGCCCCCAGGAAGCCGCCCCTGACCCCGCCCTCGTGCCTCCCACCCTCGAGGCGCCTCCGCCCCAAGCTCCGCCCTGGGGCTTTCCCCCTTGCAGCTGGGCGCAGCCGTCAGCCGGGGGCGGGTCTGGACGGGTCTGGACGCGGGTGGGCGGTCCCTCAGGAGGTCGGGGGCGCTGCGGGGGGGGGGCCGGGAGCCCCTCGGGGCTGAGGCCTCCTGCCTTCCCCCGCCTGGTGGCCTCCACTCAGGGTCGTGATGTGGGCGGGAGTGGGGGTGTGGGGGGCTTGTGAGGGTCCCGGCTCCGTGGCTGACACCGCCGAGGACGCCCCCTGGCCTGGGCAGTGCTGGGCGGGGAGCCCCGGGCACCCCTCGAGGGCGGGGCCAAGCGCTTGGGCTGGGGACGGCCCGTTGGGTGTTCCCTGAGGGTGCTGGACGTGCGGCCGCACTTCGGGGCCCCGTGTGGGGTCCCTCAGGGGCCTCGGCTTCCTGTTCTAGGCACCTGGGCCACCGGCCTCAGTTCCACCCCCTGAGGCACGGATTCGACGAGTGGTTCGGGGCCCCCAACTGCCACTTCGGGCCCTACAACGGCAGGGCCAGGCCCAACATCCCCGTGTACAGGGACTGGGAGATGCTCGGCAGGTAACGGTGGCCTGCTGGGCGCCCCGCTGGGGACGCGGCCCCTGGGCTGAGCCACCTGTGCGGGCGGCCGGGGTGGCCTCGGGCCGGCCCCCGAGACGGGACTGCAGCGCCCAGGTCTGGCCAGCTTCGCTTTTCTCTTTCTTTTTCTCTGAGGCTGCTTATTTGATGGACGCTCCCGCCACGCGCCAAGGGGGCAAAGAGCAGGGCGGGGTCACGACCCTCAAACCCGTGGGCGGGTAGGGATGGCCTGACAGCAGGAGCCCAGCGACCGCTCTGGAACGTTCTCGCGTCAGAGCGAAGCCCCGGCTCTTCCCGAGTCACCCGCGACCCTTCTCAGGCCCTTTGGTCCTTACGTGGGTCCCCTTCCTGCTCCCAGAGTGTTCCAGGGTACTGGTCTGGCCCCCCTCAGCCTCGGGCCTGGGTCCGAGCGGCAGCGCAGCTCCGGTTCCCAGTGTCCCGTCCCCGGGCCTGCCCGCTGCGCCCTGACCTCCCTGGGTCTGGGCTGTTTTCAGATACTATGAAGAATTTCCCATCGATCAGAGGACAGGAGAGGCCAACCTCACCCAGCTCTACCTGCAGGTGAAGAGGCGGGGGCGGGGGCCGGGGGGGGCCGGGGGGCCCGGACACAGCCAGACGGCCGCTGTCTGCAGGAGGGCCTAGACTTCATCAGGAGGCAGCACGCCGCTGGGCGCCCCTTCTTCCTCTACTGGGCGGCAGACGCCACACACGCCCCCGTCTACGCGTCCCGGCGCTTCCTGGGCAGCAGCCGGCGCGGGCTGTGAGTCCTGGCGCCGGGCGGCGTGGAGGGGCCGGCTCCGAAGGCTGGGCCTGCGGGCGGAGGGCCGCGGGCCAGTGGGTCCCCCTGCAGCGCCGGGCACCCGGCCTCCTGCCCGCCACCGGGGGCTGATCCGGCTGCCCCACCGGCGCCTCCGGCCAGCGCAGGTACGGGGACGCCGTCCGGGAGATCGACCACAGCGTCGGCGCCATCCTGCAACTGCTCCGGGACCTGGGGGCCGCCAACGGCACCTTCGTGTTCTTCACGTCCGACAACGGGGCCGCCCTCGTCTCCGCCCCCAGTCAAGGCAGGTGCCGCGCACAGCACCCTACGGCCGCTGCTGCGGCCCTGCGCAGGCTGCTCGGCCGTCTCCTGGGCCTGTCCGGGGACAGGTGCGGGAGACCCGAGGGCCGTCCACCGCCGTGGAGCGGCGAGCCAGGCCAGAGGGCATGGGCATGGGCGGGAGCCGTCTCCAGAAGGGGGTGTCGGCTCCCCTGCCGGGCCGGGTGGGGTGTGGGGGCCAGACGGGTCCCCGGCCCCGCCGCGTGCTGTGCTGGCCGGGCAGGTTCTGGGGCTGAGGCTGCAGGGGGCGTGCCCCGGTCACCCCCAGCCCCTCTGCTCACTGCAGCACCTCCTTCCCTGAGCCCGCGCCCAGCCATGCAGGCGGCTCGTGCAGTGCTGGCCGTGGCCCCTGAGAGCCCCCCCTGCGGCCCGGCCCTGCCTCCTGACGGCCCCCGCGCTCCCTGCAGGCGGCAGCAACGGGCCCTTCCTATGCGGGAAGCAGACCACGTTCGAGGGTGGCGTGAGGGAGCCCGCCATTGCCTGGTGGCCCGGGCACATCCACGCCGGCCAGGTCAGCGCGGCGCCCGGGGGTGAGGACGCCCTCCCAGCCGGCCAGGCCTCTGGGCAGCGGGGGGCAGGAGGCTCCCGGGTGGGGAGCGAGGCCCCTCCCCACAGCCCAGCGCGTCCAGACCTGGTCTAGGGTGTCTCCGCCCTGAGCGGCTGGCGTGCGGTGCGGGCGCTGCCTGGTGTCCCCGTCTGTCGCCCGCTGCCCCTGCCTCAAGGGGCATCTGCCCCACCAGGCCCCTGGACGGGGCTCCTGCACCGGCGCCTGCCCCGGCCCGGACAGGCGAGGGCGTTGAGACAGTGCCGGCGGGCGGGCACGTGGGCGCTCAGCTGTCTCGCCAGGGCGGTGCTGTGACTCCTCACGCGGCCCCAGGCCTGCGGCCGCACGCGTTGCCCACCAGGTCGTGCCCAGCCGGCCTTGGCCTTGTCCGGCTTCCTGAGTCAGGTGCTGCGTGGAGCCGGCCCTGGGCCCTGGCACTCACCCGTCAGCGCCCCGTCCCCGGGAGCAGAACCCCCGCGCCCCGACACGCCTCTCCCGCCAGGGGGCCCCCAGCAGCGGCACGGGGTCACCACAGCCTGTGGGGCCACTCGTGCTCCCTGAGGAGGGCAGGCTTAGGCCGGGCGTGGGCCTGCGGGGACGTGAGGTGTCCAGCTCTTCTGGGGCTGCCAGGGCCCCACAGCTGTCCTGGGGGGTAGCCCCAGCTCGGCCGGGACCCCTCCCTGCTGCCGCCAGAAGACGGCGCGGGGCCCTCTGCCCCCACCCCGGCCCAGCGCACGCGGGCCCCGCTGGCCTGGAGGGCGCCCGAGCCTCCCGCCGCGTCCCCTCACTGGCTTGGGTGGCTGGCAGCGGCCCCTCGAGTTCCTGTGTGCCGCGCCTGTCCTCATGGGCGCAGGTGCCCAGAGGTGCCCTCCCGCAGCTTCCTTTCCTTCCCCCTTTGGCTTCTTTGGGCCCCAAAAAGGCAAAAGGGGGAGCCCCGAGAGCCCCATCACGACTCCCGTTGCGGGCGCAGACATGTGGACAGCACCCCCCACCGTGCCCGGCCCGCATGGCCTGCTTCCCAGGGTGGCGGGGTCCCACGGCCGGGCATGCCCCGACAGCCGGTTCTGCCTCCAGGTGAGCCCCCAGCTGGGCAGCGCCATGGACCTCTTCACCACCAGCCTGACCCTCGTGGGCCTGCGGCCTCCCCAGGACAGGGTGGTGGATGGCCTGGACCTCCTCCCTGCCATGCTGCAGGGCCGGCTGTCTGACAGGTGGGCCCCGCGGCGGGCAGCTGGCTCTGGGGTGCAGGGCCTCCTCTGGGCCTCATCTCCGCCTCTGCGTGGGGGGCGGCCACACTCTCCGGGCCTGGAGCCGGCTGCTCTCCCCCAGCTGCTTGCCCAAGGCTGCTGGCCGCCATCGTGCTCCAAGACAATCCCCAGGGCTGCTGGCGGGACCCCGGCCCGGGAGCTGTGGGGCGGGGCGAGGGCTGCAGCGGCCTGTCCCCTGGAGCCGGCCGGGGCCCTAAGGCGGGTGGGCTGGCCGGTGCCGGAGCCCAGGCGGCCCTGGGCTGGCTCGGGGCGGGGTCTGCGCTCCCCCCGGCCTCGCTGGGGCAGGGCCTTTGCCTCCTGACCCGCGCCCCCCGCCAGGCCCATATTCCACTATCGGGGCAACACGCTGATGGCGGTCACCCTCGGCCAGTACAAGGCTCACTTTTGGACTTGGACCAACTCCTGGGACGAGTTCAGACAGGTGGGGCGGGCACGGCCGGGCCTCGGGGGCCAGGCGACCCAGGGCCTCGCGGAGGGGTGAGGCTGGGCTGCACCACCCCTCAGGGCTCCCTGTGGGAGGGAACGCGCAGGGGCTGCCTCGGGCTTCGAGGGCCGTGGCCTGTAGGGGAGGGCCGCCCTGCGGTGCGCCGGGCAGGGGTGGGCAGGGGTGGGTGGGCGGGCCCCGCGCCCTCAGCGCAGCTCCCTTCCAGGGCATCGACTTCTGCCCGGGGCAGAGCGTGCCCGGGGTCACCACACACACGCAGGAGGAGCATTCGGAGCTGCCCCTTCTCTTCCACCTGGGCCGCGACCCCGGGGAGCGCTTCCCCCTCAGGTGAGTGGCGGCTGCCGGCCCTGGGCATTGGGACACCACGGTCTGCACCGCCGTCGAGGCGGAAGCTTTCGGGGTCCCAGCCCCCGCGCGCAGAGGGCCCTCCGGCCGCGCCTCCTGGTCAGGTCGCCCGCCCTGCGCGCTGGCACTTACTGCGCCCGCCCGGTGACGACAGGGAGGCCGTCCTGCCTGCGCGGTGTGGCTGCCAGCCTCGCTGCGCCTGCGGGGGGCGTCCTCGGGAGCGCGCGAGCGGCCGCGGAGCTGCTGGGCTTCTCCCGCCCCCCGGCCCGGCCGCAGCCCATGGGAGCCCCGTCACCCCGTCCTGGCCCTGCGCGAGCCCGGCGACCTGCGCTCTCCCGCAGCCTGCACGACCCCGAGTACCAGCAGGCGCGAAGCCGGATCGCCCAGGCCGTGCGGCAGCACCGGGACGCCCTGGTGCCGGGGCAGCCCCAGCTCAACGTGTGTGACCCGGCGGCCATGGTGAGCGCGCGGGGCGGGGCCCGGGAAGGGGCGGGGCCACCCCTGCGGCTGCTCCCTGTTTGTGTGCGCGGCCCAGCTACGCTGGGAGCCGTGGGCACTGGGGGTGCTGCCCAGCCAGGACCCCACTTCCTGCCGCTGCTGTCTGTCCTCGCAGGGGTGGTGGAGGGCGGGGGAGGAGGTGGGCAGGTGCCAGGTGAGCCAAACACGGTCCAGGTGTCCAGGTGAGCCTGGACACTCGGGCCGGCAGCCTGAGGGTGCTGTCGGCCTGTGGGGACCTGCCCGCCCAGTGGACGCGCGTTAGGGACAGGCCTCCAGCCTGCGGCTGTCGGCACTTGCAGCGGGAGAGCCAGGGGAGCACGCAGCCTGCAGGGATGGGGAGCAGGCTGGGTCAGCCGGGGAGGGGCGGGCGGCCCCGGAGGCCGGTGGGCGTGTGCCGTGCCCTGGCCCCTCCGCAGGCCAGGCCACTGGGTGAGGACTCGGTGGTGTCCTCTGGGCTCGGTGACAGCTCCGCCTGCCATGGCCCGAGCAGCGGCCAGTGCCACGCTGCCTGGCGCTGCCTCGCCACCCGCTGTCCGCCCAGCCCAGCGGGTCCTGCCCCACAGCCCTGCCCGCGTGGGCACGACCCGGTGCCCGGCGCTGGGGCATCTCTGGGGCGGTGCCGCAAGTGCGGCCTGGCCAGACACCGGGGCCCTGGCCCCCAGCATGCCCCGGGTGCCCCGCGCCCCTGGACCAGGCCGGCTCCCCCAAGGCCACGAGCCCCCGGCCCTGGAGTGGGCCTGCGCCCCTGCCGTCCGCACCCCGGACCCGCGGCACGGCCGGACAGGCCTCGGGGCCCAGCTGGGGTCAGGCGGCTGCGGTGCCGGCCGCAGGAGGCCTCTGTGTCCTTCCTGCCACGGCACGGAGGCCAGAGCCGCTCTCCTGCTGGCAGCGTCTGGCGGGAGCCTGGGCTGCCCCTGGAGCCCCGGCTCCGTGTGCTCTGTGGCCTGGCGTGGGGCGCAGCAGAACGCTGTGAACGCCTGCCCTCCATCTCCATTCCAGAACTGGGCGCCCCCAGGGTGCGAGAAGTTGAGGAAGTGCCTGACGCCCCCGGAATCTGTCCCCCAAAAGTGCATCTGGCCCCACTAGCACTTGCGCGGGGCAGCAAGTACTCAGGCGGGCGCCTGCGCGGGAGGGGCCCTCTGTCCTCTGCTGGCCGGCTGCTGCCTGAGTGGCTGCACCACTCGGGGCTGTGAGCCTGCCCCGGCTCCCCGTGCCCCGCCCCGTGCTGGTGCTGACTGCCTGCAGGTTGGCCTTGCACTGTCTCCTAGGTTGGGGAGCCCCTATCTGGCAGCACCCCGGGGCCGTGGCTGGGGACCTCCTGACCGCTTCCTCCCCAGCCCCCGCGGGGACGGCTGACGCCATGGCCGCAGGCGCCCTATCTCCACCTTCCCGAGGAGACCCCACCAGCACGGGGTCTGCCCGCCTCTGCCCTGCTGCGCCGAGGTTGGGGGGCGCCTGCATCGAGTGGGCTTTGCATCTCGCGTGCCGAAGCTGCATTGCCAGATTTGGGAACATAGAAAATCGTTGTAAAATAAACGACAGGTTTTTCAGCGCTCGCCTTGGTTTTGTTTTTTTTTTAATGAGATCCTGTTTTGCGGACGCTGTGCCCCACACCGGCAGCTGCAGCTGCGCGGGCTGTGTCCTCAGGGCGGGTCTCCACTCCCAGCAGAGGGCACCCCTGGGGGGGGGCCGCCGAAGTGCATCGGCCGCCGCCAGCCCCCGGGAGGCCGGGACCCACCGGGCCAGCTCGGCCCTGGCCCTCCGCACGGGGCCCCCGCTGGACAGCACCTCCTCTGGCTCACCCACCGCGGGAGCGCGCGGGCGGCCCGCGCGCCTCGGCTCAGCGCCCAGGGCTCGGCCGCCCAGGGCGGGGCGGGGTCGGCACGCCCGCCGCGGCCCGAGGCCCCGCCCAGAGCTACGCGGGAGACCGCCCAGCGCGGGGGGTTTTCCCCGAAGTGTGGTCCGACCTCCAGGGACGCCGTATTTTGGGGCCTGGACTGGCACTTCGGCCCCGCGCGAACGCCCCTGAGGCGACCGCGCGTCTATGCAGGTCCAAGAAGTTAGGGCGCGTCTTAAAATCGATGGCGCCCTCGACTCGGTGAAATACGGTACTTCCTCCGCCGGGGGAGGCGGTGCCCCGCCCCCCGCGCAGGCGCGGAGCCGCCGCCCGCGGACACGCGGGAACGTGGACATGGCGGACCCGCAGCTGCAGCTGGTGGCGCGGCGCATCCGCAGCTTCCCGGACTTCCCCATCCCGGGCGTGCTGTTCAGGTGCGGGCGGGCGGCGGCGGCGGCGGCGCGGGGCGGCAGGGAGACCCGAACGTCCGGCGGGCTGGCCTGGGGCCGGCCCGAGGCCGTTTGTCCGCTGGGCGCGGGGGCCGGCCGGGGGCTCGCTGTCGCCCGCGCCCCGGGTCAGCAGCGCTGTCCTTGTCCGCCAGGGACATCTCGCCCCTCCTCAAGGACCCCCACTCCTTCCGCGCCTGCATCAGCCTCCTGGCCGACCACCTCAAGACGACTCACGGCGGCAACATCGACTACATCGCGGGTGCGGCGGCGCGGGCAGGACCCCGCTGGCCTCTGGCCCAGCGCTCCCCACGCTCCTCCTGGGCGCGCCGCCGCCTGCCCGCAGACGGGGCTGGGCCTGCTGCTCTGCTGGGGGAGAGCCGGCTGGCGACCAGGGCTGAGCCGCGTGGCCACGGCCCCGGGTGTGTCTGCCCAGGGCGGGGAGCTCAGCCTCCTCTCTGCTTCCCCTTGGCGGGCAGGGCCCCACGTGCCGGCGCTTCCGCAGGCCTTTCTGACCGCTCTCGTTTCAGGCTCTGTCCTTGGTGGGGTTGGCCTCTGGGCTCTTGCCTCAGAGCCTGGGCAGCTGTGTGCTGTCTGCCCCGCTTTCAGTGCCACCCTATAGGCGGCCGCGGCGCCTGACCCTCCACGGCCCGCTGCCCCAGGGCTGCTGTCCCGTGTCCTTCAGGAGCCATCGTCACTGCGTGGCCGGGCGGGCCGAGCCCACCCTGCCCTGGGGTGCCCTCTGCCCGGTCACCCCCCACTCCCCACGGAGAAATCCTGGGGCCCAGGCTGCTCTCAGTGGCAGGAGCTGGCTGCTGAGGTTGAGGCTGCCGCCCACCCAGTGTGAGGGCAGGAGGCAGCCGCGTGGGATGGCTCCAGCCCGGTCAGCCTCAGGGCCACCGGCCTTTCTGGGACCGACAAGGCCGGGCCTGTGCCGCCGGCGGCCCCCGACACCCACTCTGCCACAGGCCTGGACTCCCGCGGCTTCCTATTCGGCCCCTCGCTGGCGCAGGAGCTGGGCCTGGGCTGCCTGCTCATCCGCAAGCGGGGGAAGCTGCCGGGCCCCACCGTGTCTGCCTCCTATGCACTGGAGTACAGCCAGGTGAGTGGGCTGGCCGGAGCACGCGGGCCCCGGCCACACGGCCAGCGGGGCAGACAGGTTGGCGCCCACTTCCCATTGCAGGCCGAGCTGGAGATCCAGAGAGATGCCTTGGATCCCGGCCAGAAGGTGGTGGTGGTGGATGACCTGCTGGCCACTGGCGGTGAGGCCCAGGCACAGGGCTGGGCGCTGTGGGGCCCCAGCCCCCGCCCGCCGGCCTCACTCCCACCTCCCCCAGGAACCATGCGGGCAGCCTGCGAGCTGCTGGGCCAGCTGCGGGCCGAGGTGCTGGAGTGCGTGAGCCTGGTGGAGCTGACCTCGCTGAGGGGCCGCGAGAAGCTGGGGGCCGTGCCGTTCTTCTCCCTGCTGCAGTACGAGTGACCCACGGGGCCCGCCCAGGCTAGCTGCGACCGCCCCACCGGTGGCTGGGGACACTGGCCATCTGCCCGCAAGTTCCTGTCCATTCCATGACTTTCTCCTCTGTGTGGGGGTCACCCGGGCCCTCCCAAGGTGCTGGCCTGGACACAGCCCAGACCTGGCCCTTGTGGTCAGTCGCGGACGTTGGAGCCCGACCGTGAATAAATGACTCTGCCGAGCAGCACTGGCCCAGGTGTCGGGCTGGGAGGGGCATGGGGCGAGGGGGCGGCCTAGCCGAGGCCTGCACTGTCCTTGAGGACTTGGTCCCACGGGGGGCCCAGCGCTGGGGCGGGGCCTGATCTCGGTGGGCGCTGCAGCAGGCACTGCCCTCCCAAGGCCTCGCCTGTGCTCAGGCCAGCAGGCCTACCCACCCCACTAGCAGGGTGTCCTCTGGGGGTGTCCCTCAGCCTGTCTGCACCAACGCCCCTGCCCTGGGGGCCGTCGCGGGGCTGGGTTGGACCCCACCCCCGGCAACAGAGACGAGTCCCCAGCAAACCAGTTTAATGACAGATGGGCGCCCCCCTCCCCCAGCAGAGGGGCCCAGAGGGCCGAGTGCAGGGCGGAGCCGCCCGTGGGGGACGAGAGCCACGGGCACGGGCTCACAGCGCAGCTTCCGCTTCGGCCACGCGGCCCAGCCTCGCAGTGACGCCCGCCAGGTCAGCCGCCTTGTCCAGCTTGATGTAGGTATCCGCGCGGATGCGGTGGACGCTCAGCCAGTCGGGCAGCAGCTCAGAGAGGAGCAGCACGTGCTTCTCCATCTCCCCTGCGGAGACGCGGCACCACGGCCTCAACGCGGCTGCGAGCACAGGCTGCCCCTGTGGGCAGGCCTTGCCTGGGCCCCGCAGGAGGAGAGGGCCAGGGCAGGGGACCCCCAGCCCGCCTGGGTCCCTGAGGCCGCGGGGAAGGGCGTGGGGCGCCCCACGCACCGGGGCTGAGAGCCGAGCTGTAGCTGGCCGCCATCATGGTGCAGGCCGCCTCCATGGTGAGCGCCGGCCTGCGCTCCGACACGAAGACGCCGCGCAGCAGGCGGGCCAGCGCGGGCAGCCGCTCCAGCCGCCGCAGCCGCTGCTCCTGCTCGGGCCGCCGCGTCATCTGCGCCAGCTGCCTCTGCGCCGCCTTGGCCCGCACCTGCGGGGCACAGGGGTCAGCGGGTGCCGGCCCCGCCCGGCAGCCCCGGGCCCCCACACTCACCCTCTCCAGCAAGTCCTGAGACACCCCCTTCAGGGCGGAGGGGGGCGTGGCCGGCGGTGTGGCCGGCGTGGGGCTGCCGGGCGGGGCGGTGCGCAGGGCCAGGCTGCTCAGCGCCTTCTCCATCTAGGGGTCCAGAGGAGACCGGTGAGACAGCCCCCGGTCCAGCCCATGAGGCCCCCGCACCCCATCTGCTGACCCCAGGGCAGCGCTCGGCTCCCGCCACGGGGCCCAGCCCCCAGCCTCACCCTGGGCGACATTAGGCTGCGGGCGCGGGCCAGCACCTCCTGGGCAGTGGCCGGCGTCTCCGTGCTGGGCGGTCGGGGCAGCTCCGCCGGCTCGACGTCAGGCACCCCGTCCACGTTGAAGTGGGGGTGCCACCGCGTCAGCTGGTCCTCGGGCACCTCCATGGGGGGGCTCAGGGAGGCCAAGAAGGCCTGTGCAGAAAGAGGGTGCCGGTGACCCCGGCACATGTGCGGGGTGGGCAGGAACACCCAGTCCCCCTGCTGGGGCCTGCGTGCCCGGGCGCCGCTAAGCGCGAGGGGCCCAGCTCCCGCCGCGCCCCCCATGCCCCAGGCGGGCAGCCCAGCCGGACTCACCCTGTGGTGCTCCCGCACGCGCGCCTCCAGGTTCTGGCGGAAGACCTGCCGCCGCTGCAGGAGGCGGGAGGCCGAGAGCTGGGGGGCCGCGCCGTCCGCCTCTGCGGGGACATGCAGGCTGAGCCCCACGGCTCCGGGCATGCTCGGGCGCAGGCAGCCGGCTGGCCGCGGCGTGCTTACCAGGCTCGAGCAGCGGCTCGATGGTCAGCTGGTAGCCGGCCCTGCGGACGCCGTCCGAGAAGCTGGGGACGTGGCGCTCCTGGCGGAAGCGGTAGCAGGCGGGGTACACGGCTCTGATCTGGCCCACGTGGCGCTCCTCGAAACGCCTAGGGGACAGGGTGCTGGGCCGGGGCGCCGGGCGGCCCCCCGCCCCGCCCCCGGCCCCGGCCGTCCCGCCGCCCGCTCACTTGTGTGTCATGTCCTGGACGCCCCGCTTGACCTTGGCGAAGGTGGCGGTCTCGAAGCGGTTGCAGAGCATGCCCACTACGGTGTCCATGCTGCGGAACAGCTCGGCCAGCATCTGGTACTTGTAGGGCAGCTCGAGGCCGGGGGGCCCCGGCTGGGCCAGGGCGTGGAAGCGCTGGTAGGCGGGCGGGCTCCCTCCACTGCCAGGCGGGGAGCAAGGTCAGGCCCCGCTGCCCGGGCAATGCCACCCTGGCCACCCGCACTGAGGGCCACAGCACGGGTGGACGGCGGGGACAGGCGGCGTGGGCACCGCTCCCTGAAGGAGGCCCGGTGCTCTGCCTGCCTTCCCAGAACTCACCCCGGCCCCGCGGGGGGCCCCTCGGCTTCGGGTGCGCTGGGGTCCCCTGCATCCTCCTTCAGGGGGCGGCTGCGCAGCTCCCGGGCCCGGGCCCCCAGCTCCCGGGCCCGCTGCAGGCACAACTTGAGCTCAGAGGCCGTGAGCGTGGAGGGGACCTGTGGACACAGGCGCTGTCAGCCGGCAGCCGCCCTGGGCAGCTGCCCTGGACACCCCAGCCCGGCCTGGCCGCCTCACCTTGTCCTCCTGGGCCGCTGGGGCGGGCAGCGCGCCTGCTGGGGGGGCGGCTGGCTTCGTCTTCTTGCGCGGAGAACATTCCGGAGGGTCAGGGGCAGCTGGGGAGCTGGGGCTGGAGACCTGGCGGGGAGGACCCCAAAGGTGACGGAAGGACAAGGCCCAGCCGTCGGAGCACGCCCCCTGCGAGCGCCCCGCTGGCGGAGGGCGCGCGGACCGGCCCGCCCCAGCCCCGCGGCCCTGCCTGCTGGGGCGGCCGTCAGGGCAGAGGGGGCGCTGCCGGGGCTCCCCCTCCCGGAGTCGAAGACGCCCGCTCACTGCCCCCGCCCGCCCCTCGGGCGCCGCCAGCGGGGCCCCGCCAGGTCCTCACCGCGGCGGCCGGCAGCCGCAGCCTCCTGCGCGCGGGCGGCGCGGGCTCCTGGCGCGCGCGCTCCGCGGGGTCGGCGGGCGGGCGCGGGCGCTTGCGGCTGCTGCCCGGGGCGCGGGGCGCTGGCTTGGCGGGGCTCGGGGTGCGCCAGGCCGGCTTAGCCCGCAGCGCGGGGGCGCGGGGCGCGGGCCGGCGGCGGGCAAAGAAGTCAGTGAGGCGGCGCTGCGCCATGGCTGCCGGAGCGGAGGAGGAAGAGACGACGGTTCCCGCCGACTTTCGCGCCCTGGCCGGCCCCGCCCCAGGGCCCGCCCCGCGCGCGCCCCGCCCCGGGACGCACGGCCACGCCGGACGGGCGGGAGGGGCGGTGTGGTCGCGCCCGGGCGCATGCGCACTGGCGCAGCCTCGGCGCCTGCGCGGGTTGCGGGACTTTCCGGGGCGGTCCGGCGGGCGGGGCGGGTGTTCCCGGGAAGCTGCGTCCCGCTCAGGGCGTCCCGGGCTACGAGCTCCCGAGCCCGCCGCCGAGCTCCCGGGCGCTGCATCGGCAGGGCGGGCCGTGCGGGCGGCCCCTCCGCGCCCCGCTGCCGCGACGAGTCGGGGCGCCCCGCTGGGGCGCGGCTCTCCCGGGCCGCCCTGGAGGGTGCGGGTTGGGCTCGTGGCCTCGAATCGAGCCTCAGCATCGAACACCGAAGGATGACGTTATGCTCTGGGGTCTACGTCTCCGCTCGATGTTTTTTAGAGAAGGGCTCAGCTGCTGTCGGGGTGGCTGCTGAGGGGAGCTTGTGGTGCGGGGCTCGGCGCCCCCTGCACACCCGCGCCGCAGCTCCTGCCGGCCGCCGAGCCCTGGCCGTCGGCTGGGAATGTGGACCTGGGGGCTTTACTTCTCCACATTTTTCAAGTTTTCTGCGAAAGCCCGAATCGTGCCTCTTTTTAAGTTGAAGAAGAAGGAAGACCAGTTGGGTGGCGGATCCTTGGGGCCTGCCTCGGGCCTTGGGCCAGCAGGCAGGCCGGGGGAAGGGGGGGCGGCTGCTAAGGACCCCCAGGCTTGGGGGGCAGCAGGCAGCAGGTCTCGGGGGCTGAAGTCGGGCAGAGGGGAGCCGGCGTGGCCGCGAGGGGCCTGTCTGGGTGCGCGGTGGCTCAGCCTGCTGCGGCGGGCAGACCCGAGCAGCCGCCCGCCTCCAGGACACGGCTTGGGGCTCCCCCGGCGCCAGCTGCTGGTGGGCAGGGGCTGACTTCTCTCCCAGCGGTCAGCGGGTCACCCCTTACACGTCAGAGCGGAGCGCCTGGCCGGAGAGCCGGAGGCCACGAGGAACCGCAGGCTCAGTGTCCGGTTCCCAGTGGCCGCGGGGCCAGCCGCCCTCTGGCGGGCCGGTGAGGACAGCACGCGGCGGAGACCCCAGGCCCCGCGGCCCCTCCGGCAGGCGCTGGGCGTGCCCTGCAGGATGTGCCCTTGGCTGGGCCCAGCGTCCCGAGTGCCCGGGGAATCGCCCGGGGCTCCTGTGGCTGCCCGCAGAGTCTGGCGCACAAGCCCCGGGGCTCAGGGTGAGCTGCACCCAGGGCAGTTCACAGGTCCGGGGTGACCCGGGCACGGAGCCAAGGCCATTTGCCCCCCCCCAGGACTGCTCCCCTCTTTCTCGCTCCCGGCGGGGTGAGCCGTGGGGGCCGGAAGCCTGAGCACGTGGGTACCTTCACCCTTCCCCACCAGCCGGGGGCCTCGGGACCCTCTGCGCCGCCAGCGAGCCTGCGCGCACGGCCGAGCCCTGCCGCGGAGTGTTCAGAGGACGGCCTGCGGGTCTCGGGGTGATAGACATGACTTCCGCGCATGTTAGTGCCCCATGTAAGCGAGTCCACGGAACGGCAGTGATAGCTGCCCTGTGCAGGCCCTGTCCCGCGCTGGGCCGTTTCTTTCTTCCCCTCCAGGCCGACCCGCCAGCAGCGCCCCCACGTGGGCGAGGAAGCTGAGGCCCTGGGGCTTGCAGCCAGGTGCTCGCCCCGCCCTCGCCTCGGGTCGGCCATTCTCCCTTCGGTGGCCCGAGGGGACAGGGACTGGTGATGGGTGGCAGGCACATAGCGCCCGCTGCGATCTGAACTTTGTAGTGTCTGCGCAGTGGAGTGAACCTGCCGGCAGCAGCTGTGGTGCTCATCTCACCGCTATGCCTGAAGGGTCGTGCCCACGTCCAGCCCATAGGCGAGGTGCCCCGTCCTTCCCCGGCCGGCCGGTGCTGCCGAGGCCGACCCCAGCTCCGTCCTGAGGAGCGCTGATATTTGCTTAAACCTCCAGAAGTTCACGGCAGAAAAGTGGGCTCACGTTTTCAGCGTGTTCTAAGCAAACTGAGGCACTCCCCAGTACCTGGAGCGCTTACGGGCAATTAAAAGGAGGGGGTCAGGTTCCCAGGGCGTTGGGACCTGGAGGGCTGTGGGGGCCTCCCCTTCCACCCTAGGGCGCCCCAGCCCCTGCCCCGACCGCGAGGTAGGGCTGGTGGGAAGACGGTGCGAGAGCCCCGAAGCCGCAGGAAGGTGCCTTTGGAGACTGGGGTGCGACCCCCGCCCCGGTGCGCCGGACCCCAGAGCCCCAGACCCAGCCGGGCCAGGCGCCCGCCATCGAGCGGGGCGGGGGGCGGGGCCAGTCCCCGTCACGTGCGCGGTGGGCGTGGCCAACGCGCGGGCGTGCGGCACGTGGCGGGGCGGGGCTCCGGGCCGCGCTGCTCGAGGCCCAGGCGAGGGCGCGCCTGAGGGGGGCTCCGCCGCTGGACCGGCTGCCCGCGCGCGCGCCCCTGCCTGCCGCGGAGGCTCCCGGGACCCTCGGCCCTCGCCCCGCCGCCCTGCAGGCCTCTCCTCTTCCAGGGGCGCCGCCAGGGAGCCCGCGGCCCAGGCCCAGAAGGTGAGTTTGGCGCCGGCCTGAGCGCGCGCGCCCGGAGGCGGCTTCATGGCGCCCCGGAGGGGCCCGCCGGAGAGCGAGGGGCTGCGCGGTGTGGCGGCGCCCGGCCTGGGGAGCGCGCTTCTCTGCGCAGGACACTGTCCCTGAGGGAAGGGGCCTGGGGGGTGGGAGCCGGAGGGCGCCGCCGGTGGGGAGGGGGCACCCGGGCCCGACGCCGCCGCGGCCACGGGGAGCAGCCTGGCAGGTGCCCCAGGGCGCCGCGCGCCGGCCTCCGGGGCAGCGCCCCGGCCCGTGCGGTGCTGAAATGGCGTCCGGCGTGGCGGGAGGGCCGGGCCTGGGTGCCGCGGGGAGACTGAACCCGCCGAAGGGGAAGCGCGGCCGGTCCCGCCAGGAGGGGCCGCTGGGACCCCCGGCGCGTGCGGCAGCTGCTCTGCCCCCTGGGTGGGCACAGGGAAGGGCTGGCCCAGGGGGCGTCCACAGCGACCCCGCGGCTCAGGGAAGGACCCGCCCGTCCCAGCCGCGCCCCTGGCAGCAGGGAGAGGCCCTTTCTAGCCCACCCCGCCTTGCCGCTCGCTCCTCGCGGGGCAGCCGCGCTCGCTCCTGCCTCCCGGGCCGCGGCCGACTGCGTCTCAGCCAGGCTGAGTGCTGTGGGCCTCGGGCGCTGGCCTGCCCTGGGCAGAGGCCCGCCGGGCTGCGGCCAGGGGCGCTGCAGCCAGAGAGCGTGGGGCCCCCAGCGAGTGTGGGGAGCCCCGGGCCGCAGCGAGTTGCGGGGCCTGCCGTGGAGGTGTCGGGGTCGGCCTGCGGTCGGCCTGGGCAGCCTGGTTGGGCACAGGCCTGTGGCGCTCCCTGAGGCTGGCCCGGAAAGCGGAGCCAGGGCCAAGCCCGCCCATCCAGCTGGGCCAGCAGAGCCGCGTGTCCAGCAGCTGCCGGCTCCGCTCCGGAGAGCAAAGCGGGTTGTGTCCAGGGGGACGTGGGAGGCCCGTCCGCCAGCAAGGGCCGGAGGGCAGCCCCTCTCCCCCGCGGCACCCCGGGCTCAGGGGTCACAGGCCTCTGGGCCGGAGCCGGCTGGGGGCGAGTGCGGAGGGACACTCAGGGCCCCGCAGGTGCTGTGGCGTGCAGAGCCAGCCCTGCTCGGCCCCGGAGGCCCTGACCTCACGCCCCCTCCGGGCCCTGGGGGTTCAGGGTCACCCGAGCGAACCCTTGTGCCCCAGCCAGTGGCCACAGGCGGCTGCGCCGGGCGGCCGGCACCAGAGGGCACCTGCTGTGCGGGGTGGGACATAGGTCCCTGCTGGACATGCCAGGTCCCGCTGGGCGGCCCGAGCACAGGGCGGCGCCAGGCCCACCGCAGAGTCCGGTCCGCGTCCTGAGCTGGGCCCCGGGCAGCAAGGGGCCGGCGCCAGGCTGATGCGCAGTGGGGAGGGGAGGCAGGGGTCAGCGCAGGCCAGCTCTGTGCCCTCAGCGGGACGCAGCCCCTGCTGATGGTCAGGCCACTCGTTCCAGAGCAGGCTGCGGGGAGTGGACCTGGGGGCGTGAAATCTCACCGCATCTCTGGTCAGGAAGACAAAACGCAGAAGACACAAAACCTGGTTGTGGTGGGCGGCGGCGGGGTGGGCAGGAGGGCAGGGCAAGAGGGCCGCTCACCTGACGTGAGCACGTTTCTTGCGGGTTTTTTTTATAAAGATCTATTTATTTGTGCGTACAGGAACCGGGGTGCAGGCCAGAGGTGCGGGGGGTGAGAGGCCTCCCCAGAGACGGAGTGGGGAGCAGAGCAGGTGGATTGAAGCACACTGCTGAGGGGGCAGCGGGGAGACGGGGGCGTCTGCCGCGCCCTGTGGGGAGCGCCCTGGCCGGTCGGGCTCAGGCCGTAGCGGCTGCGATAGCTCTACAAGCTGAGACTGAGCCTGCACCCCAGGAGGCCCTCTTGGTGGTGTTGCGTGGTGCAGGCCCGCAGCGCAGGGCTCAGCGCGCCCCTGGCAGGACTCGGCAGCGCTGCTGCGCTTGGGTTGCATCACGGCCCGTCGCTATTTGCAGACCTTCTTCGCCACCCTGAGCAGAAACTCTACCCCCGTTTCGTAACAGCCCCTCCCCGGCTCTGGGCCTGCTCATCTGCCTGTCCGGGGTTTCCCCAGGGGGTCGGCCACGTCGGTCCATTGGTCTGAGGCTGGACGTGGTTCGTTCCCTCCACGTTCTCGGGGGCCGCTTGGGCCCCCGGGGCTGGATGCCAGTGCCTGCCTGCAGGGACCCGGGGCCCTGGCTCCGGTGCCCTCCATCCGCCCGTCCGTCCTTGGACCTCTGTTGTCCCCTCTCACCGTAGCCGTCAGGGCCCGAGGTAGTGGCGTCCTGCACTCGGCCCTCCCGCCCCCAGGGCTGCCCTGGCGCCGCACATTCAGCAGGACGGCTGCGGCCAGGTGGGGCTTTGGGGCTTCCCTCTGGCCCCTGCCCTCGTCACCACGGTGAGAGAGGAGCCGAGTGGCTGAGTGGGCGCGGCTGTGCCCCCCGCCCAGCAGGACTACAAGCTGGGAAGTGCTTTTTGTTTTTTAAAAGCTCATTTATTTACGCACACAAGCTGGGGTGCAGGCCAGAGGCGTGGGGTGGCGAGAGGGCTCACCAGAGACAGTGGGGAGCAGAATGGGCGGAGCCGCTGAAGCCCACTGCTGAGGGAGCAGCGGGGAGGCAGGAGGGGTCTGCTGCGCCCTGTGGGAAGCGGCTGGGATTGAGCTCGTGCTGCAGTGGCTGTGATAGCTCCATAGGCTGAGACTCACCCCTGCGCCCCCAGGGAGGCCCCTGGAAGTTCTTTTTCTGAGACGCTCCCCAGCACGCGCCCTTACATTTTGTGAACAGGTGATATGGTGTAGCAGAGAGAGTGGGAGAAGCCCCCCAAGCTGCGCCAGGCTGCAACCTTGTATCTCAGAGCTTGCGGTTGATACTTGGCTTGCAGGACACACTGTAGCGCGTCGAGGTCTGGGGCAGCTCTTCCCCCTCATGCCAACCCGCCTCTCTTTGGGAGAGGCCTGGGCGCCCCACCCTTCAAGCCAGGACCGGCCCGCGGGGGGCCTGGGCTCCGTGGCGCTCCTCCAGCCACTCCTAGCCCCCTGCCCCTTCACAGCGGCTTGGGGGAGGGTCTGAGTCTCTGCTAGTCCTTGCAAGTCCGTGGTTAGGGCAGTGACCTTTAAACTTGTTTCCGCTTTAATCTCTTGGGGACAAGGCTGTCTCACCGCCCGCCAGCTCCGTGCGACAGGCGGCCCCGACAGGAGAGGTGCCCCGGCGCCCGTGCCCCCCTGAGCAGGGCAGTGGGGGAGGGGCCTCCCCGACCCCAGTTGTGCTGGGCCAGCCCTTCTGCCTTCCCACCGCCCGCCCCCCCCCCCCCCCCA
>PVIJ01002470.1:97835-139536 GCA_004024925.1 Scalopus aquaticus | reverse complement strand
GTCAGGAGTCTGGCCGGCGACGTCCCCCCGTGTGCCTGCTTTGTTGGGGGCCCGCCTGCGTCCCACTGGGGCTGGGCTGTCAGTGCCGCTGCGGACTCTGCACCCCACACCTCAACCGCCTTGCTCTGGCGGCTGACCCCCGTAGCCTGGAACCTCGCCCCTTCCTCTCCAGGGCGGGTACAGGCCTTGTTGAGTGCCCAGCAGCCTCTGCGCTGGACCTGGCCTCTCCACGGGACCACAAGGCCCTGGGTGCTCTGGCTGTTCTCGCTGCCCTGGTGAGGGTGCAGCCGGGAGCCCCCAGTCTGGGTCAGGGCTGTGCGGAACCGCAGCTGGGATCTCCAGGCCTGGCCGCAAGGGGGTTCTGCGGCGCACCCCGTGGTCCCCAGGGGGCGCTGCATCCTCACTGCTGGGGCAGCAAAGCCGACGTCGCTATGGCCACGCGGGCACCTTTGCGAGTGGGGTGCCGCGGGGGAAGCCAGGAGCGGGGGAGCCTTTCTGGGGCGCCCCGACCCCATTCCGCCAGCGAGAGGCCCTCTGCCCGCCCCCACGCTCGCTCCTGGAGGCAGCCCAGGCTATCGGAAGGGCGGGGGGCGTCTTTCGGTGTGCGGGGTCTGGGGTCTCCCGGTTCTTCCGGCTGGCCCGGCGGGCTGGCGAGGCGCGCGTGCCCCGCGGAGCAGTGTCGGGGCGGGCGCGCCGGCCGTGGGGGAAGCGCGGGGGCGGGCACGCCGGGGAGGGCGGGGGCAGAGTTTATAAAGGACTGAGGGCGGGCGGGCGGGCGCTCGGAGCCGCCAAGCCGCCGTCCGGCCCAGCTCGGCCTCTGCGAGCCGCCGAGGACCGCGCGCCGCGTTCGGCCGCGGGGCGGGGCTGACACCCGAGCGGGCGCGGGCCCAGGGCCGTGGAGGAAGCGGAGGCGCTCGGCCCCGCCGACCCACCGGGATTCCTGCCGCGGCGCGGCACGTGCGGCGACCCGCCCTGTGCGCCATGGCGCGCCGGCCCCGGCTTCCCCGCGCCGGCCCCTAGCGCCGCGGCGGCCGAGCTGCCCCGGGCTGGCTCCGCGCCCATGGAGCCGCACGTGCTCGGCGCCGTCCTCTACTGGCTGCTGCTGCCCCTCGCGCTCCTGGCTGGTGAGTGGGGGGCGGCCGCGCGGGCTCCGGGCTCCCCACTTCCCGGCGGGACGGAGCGAGGCCTGCCGGGCGAGGGCCCTGCGCGGGCGGGCGCGGGCGGAGATTCCGGGGACGCGTGGCCCCGGCGCCCGCATTCCAGAAGCATGAGCGCGCCGGGAGGTCTGGAGGCGCAGGCGGGCGCGGCGGGGCCGTCCGGGCGCCGGGCTGGGCGGGCGGCAGGGGGGTGAGGGAGAGGCGGGTCGGGAGCGCAGCGGGGCCTCCCGGGCGCTGGGAAGTAGCGCCGCCTCTGGCTGGTATGTTTGCCCGTCGGGAAGGGCTGGAGCCTGGGTTGAGGGGGTCGCAGAAGTTCTCTCTTTTCGTGTTTGAAAAAATAAAGTGTAAACTTGCATCATAACTTCCTGAGCAGTCTGGGAGAAGGCGGCTTCCTGCCTGGAGCTGTTTAATCTGGAGCCTGCCGAGCAGAACTAACGACCGTGCCCGGCCAGCCCCCCTCGCTCTTCCCCTTCCCGCCCCACCCCTGCCTTCGTGGGCAGGCCCACGCTTCAGAAAAAACAGTTGGGGTGTCTCCCTGCCCTTCCCGGCCCTGGCTTCCTCTGCTCAGTCTCTGGTGCTGCCGAGTTGGGGGCACCCCCAGGACCTGGGCGGCTGTCAGCCGTCCCCGCCCAGGGGCAGTGGGGGCACTTCCAGGAAGCGCGTGTGGCTCCCTGCCCTGGCCGCCCCTCCCCGCCCGCGGACAGCGGCACAGCTGCCCCTGCTCGCCCACTCCCGCCGCCCACTCCCGCCGTGCCCACGTGGGCCGGGGCGGAGCGAGGCCTGGCGGCCCAGCTCTGGACGGGCAGCTGGTGTGTGAGGTCCTTGTGCCAGGCGGGGTGTTTGTGCCCGGAGAGCGTTCCCTCTCTGCTGCCTCCAGGTAGGCCCCTGGCAGCGCCGCGGGCCCTGGAGCCGCGCGCCTGGCCTGGGCAGGCTGTGGCTTTCTGTGCAGGGGACGGTGGGGAAACCTTCGGGCCAGGAATCAATGGGGCCCATTGAGCGGGAGAGGAGGTGTGAGTCACCCTGTGGCCGGTGGCGTGGGGCCCTCTGCCTGCTGTGGCCCGGCCGTGGGAAGCAGCGCAGAGGCAGCCCGGCAGGCTTCTCGGAGGCGGCGACAGCCCCGGCTGCGGCCTCTCCCTGTCTGTGGCGGTGGGAGACGGTTGGGGCGGCCGTGGGGCTTCCGGGCAGCGCCTCGGCCCAGGTGCGGTCTCCGGCGCAGGTGGGAGAACCTCCCTGCAGGGCCCGCTGCGCGTCAGCCGGGACCCCTGGGCGTGCGCCGCCCGGTCAGCTCGCGGCTGTGTCCTCGCGGGGAGGCCTGTCCCCCGGGGCCGCGTGGCCCCTGCCCCCTGCAGGCTCCGCTGCTCCCCCTCGGAGTCCTGGGCCTGGCCCGCCCACCCTGCCCGCCGGGCGTGGGTCCTGGGTCTCGGCGGTGGGTAAAGGGCCAGCAGGCGACACCCGAGATGTGCTGGCCCTTGTCCTGGGGCGGGCCCTGCCAGGCCCCGCTGCCCGCTGCTGTCAGGCGTGTCTCGGCGCCTCCTGGCTGCAGAGGCTCTGGCTGGAGCGCGCGCCTGGGCTTGGGGCGCGAGGTGGCGCTGGCTGGGCCGGGCCTTAGTCAGCGGGGCCTGCTGGCTCAGGCGCGGCCAGGAGGGCCTGAGTCACACCCGCCCCACCGCAGCTGCCCCGTCCCCCTGGGGCCTCAACGGTCTCGCTGGTGTCCCTGGAGCCCCGGGGCTCAGCACTCAGAGCTGGAAGTTTGCAGAGATGCCAGGGCGGGCCAGGCCGGGTGGCCAGGGGGCAGCAGCAGCCCAAGGAGGGTCGGGAGTGGGGGCGCGCCCCTTCCTCCCGCTGCACCCGAGGCTCCAGCCCTGGGCCCCTCGGTGACGCCATCTGGAGCCCCAGCGCTCCCGCCCCAAGGCTGCTGGGGCACTGGGAGTGAGAAGCCCCAGGGCCGGGGACCGCAGAGCTGGGGTGGGCCTCCCTTTCCCCTGGAACCCCGAAGGAGCTCCTCCGGAGGCCTGCTTGGAGGGGGTGCAGGGGTGGGGGTCGCCGGAGTGGAGGGCAGGTCCCCCTGGCTCCCCACAGGGGCCCGGCACGGCCAGCCCGCGGGGCGGGGGTCCTGCAGAGGAAGCGGTCGTGGGGTGGGCGGTGCCCGCTCCCTGCGCTTCCTGGGCGGCGTCTCCCCCTGAGAGGCCCCGCGTTCGCTTTCGGTGCTGGAGCAGAGGGCTGGGGCCCACTGGGCACGGCCAGGGAGCGGCCCTGGAGCCCGGGACCCCTGCCCAGCTGCAGGCCGGCCCCCCGCAGTCCCACCGGCCCGAGGGCCCGTCCCGCCTTAAGTGCCGCTGCCCGGCCTGAGTGGCACTCTGGTGCCAGCCCTGCTGCCCTTGCCGCTGGGGGCTCCAGGTGACCGTGGCCACGCGCCGGACACTGCCCCAGCCCTGCTCCCCGCGCCTGTCCGCGGGGGGTGCTGGCACCGGGGTGGGGACACACTGGGTGTGGCCTCGGGGGACTGTGGGGCAGGTGGCCGGGGGAGGCCCCGCAGCGCACAGGTCAGCAAAGCGCCCGCCCCAGGTCTGCCTGCCCCGTCCAGCTGTTGTGCCGGCCGTGGCCCCGTGGCACCATCCTTCCTCACGGGGTCCCCTTTGGGGGCTGCCCTCTGGCGCCGGGCTCTGAGCCGGCCGTGGACGGTGAGACGGGCGGGCACCCGGGCCGAGGCGGCTTGTGGTGTGGGAGGGCCAGCACCCGCGTGTCCCGAGCGTAATTACAGGGGATATTTTGGGCTCCTGCGACGACGGTGTTTACCGGCTACGACCTGGGGACACGTAGCGCCTGCTCTCGCTGGCCGCGGTGGTGTCCTCTGCCGGCCTGGGGTGGGCGGGGCTGGGCGGGCAGTGCCCACGTGGGCTGGCGAGACGCGGCCGCCCTGCGGGGGAGGAAAAGGAGCCGACTTGGCGCAGGAGCTCGGCCTGCAGGGTGGGCCCTTGTGAGGGGTACTGGGCGCCCGGGCCCCCTAGCAGGTCCCCACTTTCATCTCTGTCCATGGTTAAAGCGCCCCTAAAGACAAGGCGTTAAAGGTGGCTTCTGAGAGGGGCGTCATCGTGGCCATGCTGGGCGCTCCGCCCTGGCCCTCCCGGCCTCCCGTGACTGACGGGGGCGTCTGGCCGGGGGCGTGTCCGCTCATCTCCCTGGTCCAGGCCCTCAAGTCCTCCGCTTGGACGGATGAAGGGGAAGCCCTGGCCGTGCCCACCTCGGGCCCCCAGCCCTTCCCTGGCGCGCGGCTGGCCCTGCCCCTCTCCCCTGCCGCCGGCCCCCCTCGCACCCCGCCCTGCCTGTGGGCCGATCGGCCTGGCCACCCCCTGTGGTGGGAGCCTCAGGGCCCCCGGGGGGGCGCTTATCTGGAGCTGCGGGTCCCAGGAGTGCGGCTCCCGGTGGGCCCCTCCCGGCAAGTGGGCGTGGGACTGTGGGGGCAGCTCCCCGCATCGCCACCACGCCCCCAGGCTCGGGCTGAGTGCGGGGACAGGGCAGATCCCAGCTGGGCTCGGGGAGCTTCAGGGTGGCCGGCGGCGGCCTGGTCGCTGCGTCTCGAGGGACTCGAGGGGCTGTGGGTTCCCTCGGAGCCGTCCCGGGGCTGCCACCCTGGGGGCCGTCCCCGGCAGGGGCTGCTCCCGCCTTATCTCCTGCACCGGCCTCTGGGCCGGGCCTAATCTCCCAGGGCAGCCGGGAGCCGGGCTCTGCTGTGGGGGTGCGTGGGCCCCGGGTGGCGCCTCCTCGGAGCAGGTGGGCCCCTGTGCTGTTGACCCTGGACCTCAGTGTCCCCACCGTGCCCCCTGGAAGGCCTGGGGGTGGCTGAGCTGGTCCCGCCCCCCGCAGCTGCAGGCTCCCGCTGGACCCCGCCGGGTGCTCAGGGCGCCCACTCCCCTTGGAGCCCTCCGAGCCCCGCCCTCGCCTGCGCGAGGCTCCGGCTGGGCAGGCTGCCCGTCGCAGTGTCTCCTACGGGTTCCGGGGCCACCTGTGGGGCGGAGGCTTGGGGTGCAGTGGCCTTTGGAGGGGGCCGCCCGGATCGGGGGAGACTGTGGGTGTGGGCGAGCCCCGCCCGGCCCCTGCCCTCCCCCGTGGGGCTGGGCTGCCCGTGGGGCCGTGGCAGGGGCCGGCCGCTGGGCGGTCAGGCTGGGCAGGGGCGTTCGACAGCTGCCAGGAGGGCGTTGCCCTGGGTCCCCGTCCCGCCCCCGCTGCTCCTCAGCTTCGCGGGGTGCTGGGTCCCGGGCCCGTCTGTGGCCGCGGCCTGGCCTCAGTGACGCCCTGAGCAGGCGCTTGCCGCGGCTGCCGGTGTCACCGGGGCCACCTCGCTGGCGGGGTGCGGCCCGGGAGGGGCTCCAGCTGGGCCGGTTCAGCAGGAACGGGGCGGCTGCCGTGGCCCTGGGGACGCGGGGCCATCCGCAGGCGTGCCGAGTGGCTGAGCCTCGGCTCTGGGTGCCGGCCGGCGCGAGGCCCGGCTCTGGGCGGGCAGCTCTGGGGGCGGCCTGGGGGCCGAGGGGGCCGGGGCAGAGGCCCTTGGGGCAGGCCCGTCCCTGGGCCCCCACATCAGCCTCGGGGTGCCGGGGGCGTGGCCACAGGCCCCACTGTCCATGCCTGTCAGCGGCGCTGCTGGGCGGGGGCAGGACCTGAAGGCCAGGACCTGCTTGGCCAGTAGGACCCCGGGGACCGGGCAGTGCAGGGCCCTCTGGTGGGCGGCTGGGGGTAGGGGTCGCGCTGGCCTCAGTGAGTGCGGCCCCCCGGCCTGGGCCTGGGGTCTCCGGCCGGGCCGGCAGCCGGAGGGCCGTGACCAGGTGCGCCTGGGGCCCTGGGGAGGCAGGCGGGGCGCCACCCACACGGCTCCCCCTTCGTGGCGAGCTGGTGCTGCGCCTCTCGGCCGGGCAGGGGGTGCCGAGGCCAGGCAGCCGGGAGCTGGGCCCAGCGCGGCACCGGCCCGCCGTGACGGCCTCAGGGGGATCGGGCTGGTGTCCCCACGCTGTTTGTTTTCTTAATTAACTTATTTTTAAAGGTAGATTTATTTGCGCACACAAGAGCTGGGTGCCGGCCAGAGAGGTGGGGGTGCGAGGACTCCCCAGAGACAGAGTGGGGAGCAGAACAGGCAGATCCGCTGATACCCACTGCTGAGGGGGCAGTGGGCAGGCAGGGGCGTCGGCTGCGCCCTGTGGGAAGCTCCCTGGCCGGGGACGGGCTCGCGCTGTGGCGGCTGCGACAGCTCCACAGGCTGAGACTGATCCTGCGCCCCTGAGGTCCCTGCTGCGCCTTTTTTTTTTTTTCAAGCTGGGGTACAGGCCACAGGCCTGGGGCGGCGAGAGGGTTCACCAGAGACAGAGCGGGGAGCAGAACAGGCAGATCAGAAATACACTGGTGAGGGGGCAGTGGGGAGGCAGGAGAGGTCTGCCGCGCCCTGTGGGATTCTCCCCGGCCGGGTGTCAAACTCGCGTCGCCGCTGCCGACAGCTCCACAGCGCAGCGCTTAACCGCTGCGCCCCCAGGGAGGCCCCCCTGCTGCACCCTTTTGAGGGGGGGCAGCAGGGGCACAGAGCGGCTCCTGTCCCGGGCTCCTTCCGTCGCCCAGGGAACCCCCCGGGAGCAGGCTGGGCTGCTGGGGTGCCTCTGATGCTCTCTGACCCACCAGCGACAGCTCCCCCAGACCGGCCAAGGCCTTTCTGAGCAGACCCTGAGGCGGAGCAGGCCTGCTCCCCAGGAAGGGCGTCCGCTCCTGGACCCCCAGGCTGGGGGCACTGGAGGCCCTGCCCCCTAGGGCCAGCCGGCAGCGGAGGCCGCTGGCCGTGCCGCACCGGAGCAGGGTGCCCCGCCTCGGGCCCCTGGGGACCCCACCCCGCTGCATGCCATGCCGCTGGGAACCAGGTTCGTTTTCCATGAAAACAGGATGCGGCGGTGAGGCGCGGGCCGCGCGGTTTCCAGGAAGCGGTCGTGTAGCTCGGCGGGCAGCCGGCCCGGGCAGCGACCACTCTCTGCTCTGAAGCGGCTGCTCTCCGGCCACGCCCCGGTCTGGGAGTGTGTCCAGCAGCAGGAGCCGCCGGTGGGGGTGGGCTCCAGCCGCCGTGCGCGGCCGTGGGGAGAGCCGAGACTGGGGGCTGCCTCTGCGTCAGCCGGCGGTGCGGCGGGCCCCGAGGGCGGACAGCGTCCTGCTTCCAGGGAGCGGGGGAGGGCCCACGAAGCGGCGTCCGCAGAGGCAGCCTGGCGCCTCTGGTCGGGGCCGGGTCCTTTCTGGCCAGGTCAGCGTGCAGGGGCCGCGGCAGCCCTAGGGCCCCAGGCACGGGCGGCCCTCCTGGTCCTGAAGCCCGAGAGGTTCTGTGGGTACAGCCCTGGGGCAGGGGGCGAGGCGGGGGCACCCAGGCGTTCCGGGAGCCGGTCAGCGGCCTCTGCTGCGGAAACTGAGCCTGCGCCCTGCCACGGAGGCCGGTCTGCGCCCCTGCGCTGCTGGCCATGGGTGGGCCCCCAGCGCCCCTTCTCCCGGCGCGTCCCCAGCGGCAGGTGGTGCCCAGGGCTGCCCGGCCCGCTGCAGACCAGCCTGGGCTTTCCCGGAGAGGCGGGCGCCACAGGCGGGTCAGGGCTCCGAGAAGCAGCGGGATGTGGGCGGGCCGGGCCTTTGGGGTGTCGCGGCCTCCAGGGGCCCTGCGTGCGCTCAGGCTCTGGCAGCGGGCTGTGGCCACCCCGGCCCTGGACACCATGGCCGACAGCAGTGTCCACCCCGTCCCCAGGCTCCCCCACAGCGACGCGGAACCTGCTGCGCCGGCCCAGCTGTGCTGACCGTGGCTGAACCGCTGCCCCCTGGCCCAGAGGGCCCCACCCCAGCCTGGAGCACCCAGAGGTGGCCCCTGCCGGCTGTCGTCGGGGTGCTGGCTTCCGGCTGGCTGTTCACCGCCCCGGGGGTGCAAGGCTGGCCCGGCCAGGCTGGACAGGCCGAGAGCCCGGGGCGCTCGGCCCCTGAGTCACAGGGCGGTGCGAGGAGGGGACGTGCCTGCGTGGACCCCGCTTCCAGGGCCAGCCTGTCCCCAGGGGCGCGGCCCAGCAGCCTCGGAACAGCCGCCCCCCCCTCCCCCCCGCGCCCACAAGTCTGGGCGAGCCCGAGGCTGGCCGGCTGCAGACCGGGGACGTGACTGCACCCCGGGGCTGAGGGCGAGCCCAGAGCCCGCGCGGGGTGGAGCGCAGCACAGCCCAGTCCCGCTCGCCTCCCAGGGCAGCGTGGCCAGCGGCCCTGCCCGCCCCGCCTGTGCGCTCGAGTGCCCAGGCCCCGCAGAGCCCCAGGTCTGCATGGACGGCAGGACAGACGGGGCCTTTGGGGGCCGTGCTTGGGAGCAGCTGCCGCACTGGGCCGTCCCGGCCGTCTGGCGCCTGCGTCGCAGCAGCCTCCCCTGTGGAATGCGGCCCCACCCGGGCCCTGGAATCCTGGCTCCGCGGCCGCTGGGCAGGTGGCCGCACGCTGACCCTCGGGGGACCGAGCCTGGGCACAGCCGCCCCCACGCAGCCACGGAGCTGCCGGGGTCTCCAGAGCCTGGCCTGGGGTCACCGCCCCCAGGGGACACCCGTCTTGGCTCCCCTCGGCCCGGCCTGGAGCGGCCCTGCCCGGCATGGGCTGTGGACGTCTGTCAGGCCCAGTCCTGGGGCCACACCCCGGGCTCCTGCCCGCGGCTGTCCCCGTCCCCAAGGGCCCCTCTTCGCTGCGCCCCGAACGGCCGTGGGGCCCTGGGGCCGAACAGGGGTCTGGCGCCTGCAGCCCGTCCTGCATGGCTGCAGCCCCTGCCCTCGCTTGACCCCGCCGGGGGTCCGGGGGAGCCCTGGTGTTGGTGGACCAGCAGTTGCGGGCTGGCCCCAGCTGCCCGCTGCTGTCCAGAGGGGACTTCGCGGGACCCCACAGGCTGCTCCCGAGTCCCTGTCCGGGCTGAGCACGTGCCAGCGCAGGCGCTCCCCCAGGCCCGCGGCCTTCCAGGGCGCCTCTCCTGGGGCTGCAGCTGACCACCCCCCGGCTCCTGCCGCGCGGGGAGGGGCCGGGTCCCAGCCCTGGGGGCCCTGGGGGCCGGCAGCTGGCTGCTCCAGGCCAAATAAGGCAGAGAGCTCCCGGAGCGGGCTGGGGCGGCCTGGCCCTGGGCTTGGCCAGCACGCCTGCCCGCCGTGCCAGGGTCCGGGCCTGCGCGCCCCGAGGCCTGGCCGGTCTGAGCCCCGCTCAGAACTGAGTCTGCACCCGCTTGCGGCTGTGGCACCACCGGCCTGCCTGGGGAGTGAGTGGGCCTCAGAGGGCCCCCCCCCGAGGGGCACAGACATGGGGAGGCCGAGGGGTGTTCTCAGGCCGGCCCCGCCTCGCTGTGCCCCAGAGCAGCCCATCCTGACCCCGCCACCCAGGCGGGGTGTGGCCTGGGCAGCTGGGAGGGGCAGGCCTGAGGCATGCGGAGCCCTTCAGGCCCGTGTCCAGGGGTAGTGACGGGGTGGCCGTCATCCGTCCGCTGGTCCTCCAGCTCCTGAAGCTGACATGGGGCACAGGGGAGCCTCTGGCACCCCCAGCCCAGTAGCAGCCCCCCGTCACCTGCCCGGCAGGCCCTGCCTGTCCACTCCCGTGCGTGGCGGCCTCAGGAGCAGACCAGGCCGTTCCTGGGGCTGCAGAGCCACGGTCAGGGGTCTCCACCCGGCCCGTGTGGCGCCAGCCCGGCCTGCGGTGTGGGCAGTGCGGGGGCAGCCGGTCGCCTGCCTCCCCCCCAATCCTACTGTTCCTGCCCCGAAAAGGCTGCTCTCCCCTGGGTTCGGCAGGGCGCTGCCCCCTCCGCGGCCCAGCCTGCTCCCTGCAGCCCGGCCTCCTGCTGAGCCAGTGCGCTGGCGCCCCCTGCAGGCTGCGTGCAGCGCTTCGGGCGGCAGCGTCCCGGGAATGGTCCCCAAGTCCTGGAGCTGGAGCCCCTCCTGGCCTGAGTCCCGGCCCCAGCCGCCCCCCAGTGGGACTGCGGATGGCACGGGGGGGGCTCTCCTTGTGGGTGGGGGGCACCCTCCCCTGCCCCAGGTGCTGGGGGGGCCGTTCAGAACTCCCCCCGCCCTGGGGCAGCTGCTGGGCAGGGTGGGCCGGCCACTCTCCATCGTCCAGCGTCCAGCGTCTGGGGCGTGCCCAGCCCGTGTTCACGGGGCCTGGACCTAGACCCCTCCGGCGGCACCGCGTCCGGCTCCTGGGGACGTCACAGGCCGGGCCGCTCGGGACCAAGTCGCGTGGCGCCTGACGCTGCACCCCGCGCGCCCAGCCCGACACCCCTGGGGCCTGGCCGGCCGCACCCGCAGCTCTGTGGGGGCTGGCAGTGGGGCTGCCACGGCTCCACCGGCCTCGCCCCTGCTCGGTGGGAGCCTTGCCCGGGTCGGGGAGGGGCAGGCTGAGGACCCTGCCGCGTCCAGCGCCCGTGGGGCCCGGGGCCGGCCAGGGCCGCCCTCCTGCCTGAGGGGCTGCCGCGGGAGCCTGGGCCTGGGCTGGCTGGCGGGCGGCCCCCGTCCCCGGCGAGAGCCAGCCCTGCTTACTTTTAGAGCCCACCTGTCCCGTCCCCTCCCCGGGGAGACGGGCTCAGCTCGTCTGGGTGACTGTCCAGACGCGCCCTGGCCCTGGGCACGCTGCAGGCCCCTCCTGGGTCCAGGGCCTGGCATGGGCCTCCGGCCGCTGCTTGGGGGGCGGGGGGGGGCTGCCTGCCCCTGCCCCAGCCCCTGCAGCCCGAGCCCCCTGGTTTCGTGCCGTGGGGTGGCCAGGCCTTCGGAAGCAGAGCGCCCCTGGGGTGCAGGCGGAGCCTGTGTCCGGTGGGCCAGCAGGGCTGGGGCATTGCTGACCCCGCGCCCACCCTGCCCCCCCAGCCTGCCTGCTCCGCATCAACGCACTGTCTCTGGCCTACCTGCTGTTCCTGCTGCTGCTGCCCTGGCTGCCCGGCCCGGCCCGGCGCGGGCTGCAAGGTGAGGGGCCGGGGAGGGGCTCTGGCGGGCAGGTGGGAGGGGGGTCCTGGTCCTCGCTGGCCCCGCCCCGGACTCCTGGTCGGTGGCCTCCGTGCACTCCTGGCTGTGCTGGCCCCGCCCTGCCCCGAGGAGCCTGGAGAGTGGGGAGCGTGGCCGGGCAGGTGAGGCTGAGCCGGGCGCTCCCGGGCCACGGGCCCTTCAGCTGAGACACGACGGGCGGAAGGAGAACTGGGGTACAGAGGGGGCGGCCTTGGTGGGCACGGACCCCTCCCCCAGAGGCGCCCCCTCAGGGGTGGCTCTACCCGTCGGGCCTGCCAGAAACGCCCCGTGCTCCGGAGGGGAAGGCCCCGGGCCTCAGGGTGCTGCCCCCCGGCCCCGTGGGTGGGGGCGTGGCTGCGAACCCCAGCCCTGCTGGGCCGGGCCAGGACGCGGCCTGTGCGGGGGCGCCCGGGAGGGACGGACACTCCTCGCCCAGCCGGCATCCCGGGCCCCGCTGGTCCTGCGCCGTGTCCTGGCCAGGCCGTCGCGCCTGCCCACGTCCGCTGTGGGTGAGGCCTCGCCCCGTCAGCGTGCTGGGAGCAGACGCGTGAGCCGAGCGGCCCCAGCCTCGCCCTGCAGCGGGGGACGGGCCTGCCGTGGTCGTTCACGTCCCTCAGGCGGCTGTGCGGGGCCAGCCCAGCAGGGGCCAGCTCTGCGTCTCCCGAGGCAGGGCGCTGGCCAACCCGCGGCCTGGACCCGGAGCTGCCGCCTGCCCGGAGAGCCGGGGACCCCGGGTCCCTACAGCCCCCGGCCGCCCTGCCAGGTGGACCGAGGCCGCTCAGCCTGGCCACCAGCGGACGTGGCCGTTGGGGCTCCGGGGCTGGTCTCCCCGCCGCATGCAGGGAGGCCCGGCCCTGATCCCCCACAGCTGGCCGCTCTGCGCAGGTCACCCCGGCCGCCTCCTTCGGGCCCTGCTCTGCCTCAGCCTCCTCTTCCTGGCCGCCCACCTGGCCTTCCAGATATGCCTGCACACCATGCCGCGCCTCGACCAGCTGCTGGGCCCCAACTGTGAGTCTCGGGGCCCTCAGCGCGGGGCGGGGGCTGCCCAGACTGGGGGCCACCGTGTCGTGCCCAGGACGGAGCCCGCAGCCGCGCCCAGAGGGGCGGCATCTCCCGCTCTGCCTGGGGGCCGGAGGCAGCCCCTGCCCGCCCCGCCCGTCCCCTCGGGCACGTCCCGCCTGACTGCCCCGTGACCTCTGCAGGCGGCCCCTGGGAGACCCTCTCCCGCCACGTGGGGATCACGAGGTGAGAGCCGGGCCGGGCAAGGGTGGGGGCGCCCCGTGCTCCCGGCAGTAGCCTCCCGAGCCCCTTTCCCTCCGCAGGCTGGACCTCAAGGACATCCCCGGCGCCGCCCGACTGGTGGCCCCCGACCTGGGCATCCTGGTGGTCTCCTCCGTGTGCCTGGGCCTCTGTGGACGGCTGGCGCGGCGGAGCTGGCATGCCCGGGAGCCGGTGAGGGCAGCGGGGGGCTGGACGCGGGGGGCGGGGCACGGGGCCCGGCCCTCCTCCGGGGGTGAGTCTCGGGGTCCTCCATGTGCCCCAGGCCCCCGCCTCTGCCCCACTCTGGAGGCCTCCGTCCGGTGCTCCTGGCAAGAGTGCCCGCAGCGGGTGGCCTGGGCCGCAGGCTCCTCCCAGCCCCTTCCCACAGGGCCAGTGCGGGGCAGGGTGTCTGGGGCAACCCGGGCGGGCACTCCGCCTGGGGCTGACCCGCCTGCCCGCGGGGCTGTCCCCACTGTGTGGGCACGGGGCTTCGGGAACAGCCCTGTGGGAAGGGGCTGGCCCCGGGCGCCTGTGGCGCTCAGCACCGGCCGCCGCAGCAGCTCCACGGGCTGGACCTGAGAGTGGGGCGGCCGGGGGCAAGGGCCCGGTGGAAGCCCCCGCTCCAGAGCTGGCCAGTGGCCGCAGGGGGGGTCGGGCGGGGCCGCGTGCCCTACCCGCCTCCCCGTGACCCCGCAGGATGACGATGAGGGGGAGGCAGACCCCCAAACGCCGATGGGGCTCCAGGGCAGCCCCGCGCCGGCCCGCAAGCGGAGATCTCGCCTGGCCGCCCGGTTCCGGGTCACCGCCCACTGGCTGCTGGTGGCCGCGGGGCGCACGCTGGCCATCGCGCTGCTGGCGCTCGCAGGTACCCCAGGGGGACCCCAGGCCTTCCTGCCGCCGGAGCCCGCCGCCCGGCCCGGCGTGACCCTGTCCCTGCCATAGGCATCGCCCACCCCTCGGCCTTCTCCAGCCTCTACTTCCTGGCCTTCCTGGCCGTGTGCACCTGGTGGGCCTGCCACCTGCCCGTCAGCCCGCTGGGCTTCAGCACGCTCTGCGTCTCGGTGGGCTGCTTCGGCGCCGGCCACCTGCTCTGCCTCTACTGCTACCAGACACTCTTCGCCCAGAGCCTGCTGCCGCCGGCCAGCGTCTGGGCCAGGTGAGGGCCCCCTGCGCCCCGCCCCGCCAGCCCGGCCCGGCCTGGCCCGGCCCGCACTTAGCACCCCTTCCCTGGGCAGGGTGTTCGGGCTCAAGGACTTCGTGGCGCCCACCAACTGCTCCAGCCCGCACGCCCTGGCCCTCAACACCCAGCACGACTGGCCGGTGTACGTGAGCCCCGGCCTGCTCCTGCTGCTCTACTACACCCTGGTCTCGCTGCTGAAGCTGCGCCCGCCGGCCGACCAGGTGCGCCCCGCCCGCCCGCCCGCCCATCCCCAGCCCGCCACCGCCGCGGGGTGCTGAGCCGGCCCTGGTCTCCGCAGAGGAAGCAGTTGGCGGGGCCCGAGGAGGAGCGGGAGGTGGAGCTGACCGAGGTGCACCAGCGGCTGCAGGACCAGCGCTGGGCGGCTGCCGGCAAGGATGGGGCTGCCCAGGTGAGGAGCGGGCAGGGGCAGGGCGGGGGCCGCCCTCCGTGGGCTGGCTGGCCAGCTCTGCCCTGCCTCCGCAGCATGCGGCACCCACGCCCCCGGGGCCCAGCATGGAGCCAGAGAACTGCATCGTGCACGACCTGACCGGCCACAGCCCTGTCCCGCAGCGCCCCTGTGAGTCCCACGTGTTCGCCCTGGACGTTCTGCGTACGGCCTGCACTGCCCCCTGGTGGCCGCCGGCCGTTCTCGCAGCTCGCCCCTGCAGCCGGGCTGGGCGGGTTCCCCTCCAGGGCGCACTTGGCCCCGCTGTGCCCTGTGGAGCCATCTCGGGGTGCCCTGGGCTGCCTGCACGGGTGGCAGCGGAGGCCTGAGGCCCACGGGGAAGGCCTGGGCAGCCTCACACACCCCACCTTCCGGGGTGCGCTCTGCACAGGCCTGCCGTGGGCTGCCGCCCGCGTGGCTCTCGGCTCCGCTGGCCACCCGCCTGTGGGGTGGAGTTGCGCGGGGCCGGGGCCACTGCAGCTTCCCAGGATGGCCCCGGTTCCTGCCTGACCGGGCCCACCCCTCCAGCGCACCCCCGGCCAGCGGGCCCCCAAGAGCCGTCCCCGCTGCACGGCCTGGGCCGCGTCATCATGGACCAGAGCTACGTGTGCGCCCTCATCGCCATGATGGTGAGTGGGGCTTGTGGGACGCGCCCATGGCCCGCACTGGCCGGGCGCACCCTGGGGGCAGGCATGGTGCGGGCGTGGCGTCAGCCCTGCCCCCGCAGGTCTGGAGCATCACCTACCACAGCTGGCTGACCTTCGTGCTGCTGCTCTGGGCCTGCGTCATCTGGACGGTGCGCAGCCGCCACCAGCTGGCCATGCTGTGCTCGCCCTTCATCCTGCTCTACGGGCTGGCGCTGTGCGGCCTGCGCTACGTGTGGGCGATGGACCTGCGGCCTGAGCTGCCCACCACACTGGGCCCCGTCAGCCTGCGCCAGCTGGGGCTGGAGCACACGCGCTACCCCTGCCTGGACCTGGGCGCCATGGTGAGTGGCCGGTGCCGGGCGCGCCTCCTGCCGTCACGGGGTGGCCCCAGGGGTGCTGCTCCCCGCCGCGCCCTGCTCAGTGACCCGCCCGCCGTGCAGCTGCTGTACACCCTCACCTTCTGGCTGCTGCTGCGCCAGTTCGTCAAGGAGAAGCTGCTGCGGGGGGCGAAGGCCCGGCTGACGGCGGTGACCGTGGACGACGCAGGTGGGGCGGGCGGGCGGGCGGGCGGGGGGCCGGCCCCTCACGCCCTCCCGGCCTCAGCTAAGCCAGCGCCGCCCGCAGAGCCCACGCGGACGCGCACGCTGCTGCGGAGCCTGGGGGCGCTGGTCAGGGGTGCCTACGTCAAGTATTGGATCTACGTGTGCGCGGGCATGTTCATCGTGGTCAGCTTCGCCGGCCGCCTGGTGGTCTACAAGATCGTCTACATGTTCCTCTTCCTGCTGTGCCTCACACTGTTCCAGGTGGCGGCAGCAGGCGGGCGGGCGGGGGCGGGGGTGGGGGCGCGGCCCGGGCTCACCGCCGCACCCCCCAGGTCTACTACAGCCTGTGGCGGAAGCTGCTCAAGGCGTTCTGGTGGCTGGTGGTGGCCTACACCATGCTGGTGCTGGTGGCCGTCTACACCTTCCAGTTCCAGGACTTCCCCGCCTACTGGCGCAACCTGACGGGCCTCACGGACGAGCAGTGAGTGGGGCGCGGCGGGGGGCGGGGGGCGGCGCGGCACGGCGCGGCTGACGGCGGCCCCCGCAGGCTGGAGGATCTGGGCCTGGAGCAGTTCAGCGTGTCGGAGCTCTTCTCCAGCATCCTCATCCCCGGCTTCTTCCTGCTGGCCTGCATCCTGCAGCTGCACTACTTCCACCAGCCCTTCATGCAGCTCACCGACCTGGAGCGCGTGGCCCCGCCCCGCGTCTGCCGGCGGCGCCGGGCCTCCAGGTGGGCCCCGGGGCCGGGGGGTCCATGCGCCTGGCCTGGCGGCCCCGACCACACAGGCAAGTGGGAATGACGCTGCGGGCCTGTCCCAGGCAGGACGGGACGAGCGGGACCCCACTGCTGCAGCAGGAGCAGGAGGCGGCGGCGGACCCCAGGGCCGGTGGGCTGAGTGCACCTGGGCCCCCCCAGACCACGCAGGCCCTGGAAGGTACGCCACAGGGCGCCCCGTTTCCCTGGGCTCCTGAGGTGCGGGGCAGGGGGCCGGGCCGAGGGCGCCCCGCCACCCTCACCCGGCCGCTCTCCCCCCCACAGCCAGCCAGTGGGGGCTGGTGGTCGAGCGCCTGCTGGAGCTGGGGGCCGGCTTCTCGGCTGTGCTCGCCCGCGTGCAGGGGCTGCTGCGCCGCCTGCTGGAGCTGCACGTCGTCAAGCTGGTGGCCCTCTACGCTGTCTGGGTGGCCCTGAAGGAGGTGCGGGCTGGCCCGGGGCAGGGGCGGGTGTGGGTGGGTGCAGCGTGCCGGGTGCCAGCGCAGACCCCGCAGGTGTCGGTGATGAACCTGCTGCTGGTGGCACTCTGGGCCTTCGCGCTGCCCTACCCCCGGTTCCGGCCCATGGCCTCCTGCCTGTCCACCGTGTGGACCTGCATCATCATCGTGTGCAAGATGCTGTACCAGCTCAAGGCCGTGCGGCCGCAGGAGTACGCCAGCAACTGCTCGGAGGTGCGCCCGCGGGCTGCTGGCCAGTGTCCTCCCCCGCCACCCACGCCTGGGCGCCAGGCGGCCGACCCCTGGAGTGTGGGGGCCGAGCAGCCCCGCCCCTCAGTGGGCGGGCAGACCCAGAGCGGGGTGGGTGGGTAGGGCCGCCCCCAAGAGCCGGTGCTGACTCCCGCCCCCAGCCCCTGGCCAACAGCACCAACCTGCAGAGGGCAGAGATCAGCCAGTCCGTGCTGTACCGCGGCCCAGTCGACCCCGCCAACTGGTTTGGGGTGCGGAAGGGCTTCCCAAACCTGGGCTACATCCAGGTGAGAGGCCGCGGGGGCCGGGGGGACCGAGGCCGGGGCCGGGCAGCCCTGACCGTCCGCCGCCCGCCCGCCCAGAACCACCTGCAGGTCCTGCTGCTGCTGGTGTTCGAGGCGGCCGTGTACCGGCGCCAGGAGCACCACCGCCGCCGGCACCAGCTGAGCCCGCTGCCCGCGCAGGCCGTCTGCGCCGATGGCACCCGCCAGCAGCTGGACCGGGACCTGCTCAGCTGCCTCAAGTACTTCGTCAACTTCTTCTTCTACAAGTTCGGGCTGGAGGTAAGGCCCGACCTGCACCCCGCTCCCCAGGGGCTCGGCGCCGTTCCCACCCGGTGGGTCAGCCCAGCCCCCGCTCCCGCAGATCTGCTTCCTGATGGCCGTGACCGTGATCGGCCAGCGCATGAACTTCATGGTCATCCTGCACGGTGGCTGGCTGGTGGCCATCCTCACGCGCCGGCGCCGCGCGACCATCGCCCGCCTCTGGCCCAACTACTGCCTCTTCCTGGCGTTCTTCCTGCTCTTCCAGTACCTGCTGTGCCTGGGTGTGCCCCCCGCCCTGTGCATCGGTGAGCGCGGCCTCCCGGGGTGCTGCCCCACCCTGCCACCCAGCTCCTGCTCCGGAGGCTGGGGCCGAAACCCTACCGGGTGCGGGCAGGGCCCCACAGCTGGTGCCGGGCGAAGCTGGGGCCTTCTTGGGCCTGGAGTGGCGTGTGCGCCCCGCAGACCCGCCAAGGCCGCCGAGAGCCCTGGGGCCAGGGCACAGGGTGCGGGCTCTGGGGTCAAGGCCAGGGGAGGCTCCTCCTCCGCTCCCCCGGCCCTGTAGCCTCGGGCTTTGCACCCTGCTCACCCCAGAGCCCCCCGGGAAGGCGCCCCCGGCCCCCTGCCTGCAGTCCGCCCTGAGCCCAGCCCACGGCCTGGCAGGCAGTTTGTACCTGGGGCGCACGTCTGGGAGGGGCGGGGGGGCAGCGTGGGCGGACGTGGCCGCTGAGGACGCTGCCCCGGCTGCAGACTACCCGTGGCGCTGGAGCCAGGCCATCCCCATGAACTCGGCCCTCATCAAGTGGCTCTACCTGCCCGACTTCTTCCGGACCCCCAACTCCACCAACCTCATCAGTGAGTGCCGCGGTGCCACCTGCAGCCCGTGCCGGCCGCCTTGGCGCAGCCACATCACAGCGTGGCCCCCGCTGACTGGCGCATGGGGCGCCGAGCACATGTGTGTGCAGGGACAGGCATGCTCCGAGGCGGGTGCCGGGCCGTCGGCAGTGCCCACGCACCACTGGGGCAGGTGGGCAGGCGCCAAGGCCGGTGGTGGCAGCGCCCCTGTGCCCGCAGGCGACTTCCTGCTGCTGCTCTGCGCCTCACAGCAGTGGCAGGTCTTCGTGGCTGAGCGCACTGAGGAGTGGCAGCGCGTGGCTGGCATCAACACTGACCACCTGGAGCTGCCCCGGGGGGAGCCGAACCCCGTGCCCAACTTCATCCACTGCAGGTGGGTGGGGCGCAGGCGGCCGGGACGGGGGGTGGGGGTGGGGGGCCTCACACTGACGCCCACGCCGCAGGTCCTACCTGGACATGCTGAAGGTGGCCGTGTTCCGCTACCTCTTCTGGCTGGTGCTGGTGGTGGTGTTCGTCACGGGCGCCACCCGCATCAGCGTCTTCGGGCTGGGCTACCTGCTGGCCTGCTTCTACCTGCTGCTCTTCGGCACCGCGCTGCTGCAGAAGGGCACGCGCGCCCGCTTGCTGCTGTGGGACTGCCTCATTCTCTACAACGTCACCGTCGTCGTGTCCAAGAACATGCTCTCGGTGAGCGCCTGGCAGAGCTCGCCCCGCCCCCTGCCCGCCCACCGCGGCCGCGGCCGCTGACCCGCCTCTCCCCCAGCTCCTGTCCTGCGTCTTTGTGGAGCAAATGCAGAGCAGCTTCTGCTGGGTGATCCAGCTCTTCAGCCTCGTGTGCACCGTGCAGGGCTACTACGACCGTGAGTGGGCCGGGGGCCGGGGGGCGGGGCCGGGGGGCGGGGGCCGGGCCTGACGCTCTGCGCTGCAGCCAAGGCGATGCTGGGCCGGGACCAGGACTGCCTGCTGCCGGTGGAGGAGGCCGGCGTGCTCTGGGACAGCGTCTGCTTCCTGTTCCTGCTGCTGCAGCGCCGCGCCTTCCTCAGCCACTACTTCCTGCACGTCAGGGCCGAGCTCCAGGCCACGGCCCTGCAGGCCTCCAGGTATGCCGAGCGTGCCAGAGCTGGGTGCCCAGGCAGCTGCCCAGCCCGGCGTTCTGGCCCCTCGTGACGGGTGGGGCCCAGGGCCTGCTGAGCAGGGAGGACGTGGGCAGGGCTGGGCGCGGCCAGCCTGGAGGGAGCCCCTCAGCTGGGCGGAGATACCCACCGCCCCGTCTGCCCACAGGGGCTTCGCCCTCTACAACGCCGCCAACCTCAAGAGCATCGCCCTGCACCGCCGGGCGGAGGAGAAGTCCCTGGCCCAGCTCAAGAGACAGTAGGTGCCGCCCGGGCTGGCGGGCGGGGCGCTGGGCCCACCCGCACTCACTGCCTCCCGCCCGCAGGATGGAGCGCATCCGGGCCAAGCAGGAGAAGCACCGCCAGGGCCAGGCTGGCCGCGGCGGCCCCCGGAACCACCAGGACCCTGGCCAGGAACCAGGTGGGTGTGGGCGGGCTCCAAAGGCCCCAGCCCCGCCTGTGCCGTGCAGTGTCGCCAGCGCCTGCGCTGTGCCAGCCCTGCTGCTCATGCCCCGCCCCCCACAGGGCCCGGCAGTCCAGGGGGCGCCCCTGCACCACGGGGACAGTGGTGGCGGCCCTGGCTGGACCACGCCACAGGTATGGCCCCCCCAGACACCGCGCCCTGCTCACCCGCAGCCCCGCCACCCCTCGTACAGCCTGGTGTCGTTGCCGCTGGCCCGTGCTTCATGCATGCGATGCCAGCCCCACCCCCTCTGCGGCCGGCGCTGGGGGACGGGTGTGGGTCTTGGCCATGGGCCCCTGGGTGCTGGGGGACCCCGCGGGCAGCACCGCCAGGCCCCCGAGATGGCCCAGAGCCGGCGCTCAGTCCCGCCCCCCGCAGTCGTCCACTCCGGGGACTACTACCTGTTCGAGTCTGACAGCGAGGAGGAGGAGGAGGCCCCGCCCGAGGACCCGCAGCCTTCGGCACAGAGCGCCTTCCAGGTCTGCGGGGGCGGGGGTCCCCCCACAGCGCCGGGCAGCTGCTTGTCCCTCACCAGAAAAGCGCTCGGCCATCGAGCCCTGCAGTGGCTCAGCCTGCCCACCAGACGTGTCTGCTCTGGGCCCGGCCCTGGGTTGCCCAGGGGCCGCGTGTGCTGCCGCCCCGGGGAGTCTTTCTCGGCCTGGCGCTGGGCAGGGGCTGAGCGAGAGCCCGCCCGCAGATGGCGTACCAGGCGTGGGTCACCAATGCCCAGACGGTGCTGAGGCAGCGGCGAGAGGAGCAGGCCCGGCGGGAGCGGGCGGGGCAGCTGCCCACAGGTGAGTGGGCAGCGGGGACACGGGCTCCGGAGGGCACCCCAGGGGCGCGACGCTGACCTGCACCCGCACCCCACGCAGGAGGCGGCCTGAGCCAGGAGGTGGAGGCTCCTGAGGAGGCGGCAGGTGCGTGGGCCCCGGCGCTGGGGGGTGGGGGCCCGGGCCAGGCCACCCTGCCAGCGCCCCCACCCGCCGCAGGCCGCAGCCACGTGATGCAGCGAGTGCTGAGCACGGCGCAGTTCCTGTGGGTGCTGGGCCAGGCGCTGCTGGACGGGCTCACGCGCTGGCTGCACAGCTTCACGCGCCACCACCAGGCCACCAGTGACGTGCTGCGCGCTGAGCGCTACGTGCTGGCCGAGCGGCTGCAGCGGGTAAGAGCACCCGCCTGCCCATCCCTTCCCTGGCGGGGGCATGCAAGGTTGGGGGCAGCCTGAGACCTGGGCGTGCCCGCAGGGCGAGGAGGTGCGTGCCGACGACGTGCTGGACCAGCTGTACTCGCGCGAGACGGGGGCCACAGACGCCCCGAGCGTCTCGTCCAGGTAGGTCCAGGCCTGGCCCTGGCCCTGGCCCCGGCCCCGGCCCGGCCCCGCCCACCCCTGACCACCCGCCCCCACCCCTCCCGCAGCGGGCTGGGTGGCGAGGAGCCGCTGAGCAGCCTGACGGACACCGGCAGCCCCCCGAGCACGGGCTACAGCACCCGCAGCGGCAGTGAGGAGACGGTGCCCAGGCCCTCCCCGCACAGCTCCCGCGAGCTGCCGAGTGGCCTGCGCCGTGCACGCACTGCCAGCGAGCTGCTCCTGGACAGGTGGGCAGCGGGTGGCGGTGGGGGCGGGTGGGGGGTGTGGCCTGGGCTGTAGCGCTGAGGGGGGGGGGTGGTCCCCACAGGCGCCTGCACATCCCGGAGCTGGAGGCAGCCCGGCGGTTCTCCGAGGGCCAGGGCCGGGTGCTACGGCTGCTGCAGGCCGCCTACCAGTGCGTGGCCGCGCACTCTGAGCTGCTCTGCTACTTCGTCATCATCCTGAACCACATGGTCACCGCCTCGGCCGTCTCGCTGGTGCTGCCCGTGCTGGTCTTTCTCTGGGCCATGCTGTCCATCCCGCGGCCCAGCAAGCGCTTCTGGATGACGGCCATCGTCTTCACTGAGGTGGGGCGGGGCGGGACGGGGCAGGCCGGGGACGGGGCAGGCTGGCCCGGGCCCCGGGCGCCTGCTGAGACCGCTCCCCACAGGTCGCCGTGGTCACCAAGTACCTGTTCCAGTTCGGCTTCTTCCCCTGGAACAGCCAGGCAGTGCTGCGGCGCCACGAGAACAAGCCCTACTTCCCGCCCCGCATCCTGGGCCTGGAGAAGGCCGACAGCTACATCAAGCTTGACCTGCTGCAGCTCATGGCGCTCTTCTTCCACCGCTCCCAGCTGCTGGTGAGCCTGCGGCCGGGGCTGCCCGGGCAGGCGGGGCCCGGCGGCCACCCTGTCTGACCACTGTCCCCGCAGTGCTACGGCCTCTGGGATCACGAGGACCCGGCGACTGCGGCGCACGACAGGGACAGCGGGGAGCAGGGGGCCGAGGACCTGGCGGCCCTGCTGGGACCCGAGACCGAGGCGGGTGCAGAGCTCCCGGTGGAGGCAGAGGCGGCAGAAGAGCCTCCCGTGGCACTTGTGGGCCCCGGCACACCACACTCGAGTCTGCGCCTCCGACAGCGGGAGAGCGGCTCGCTCAGAGGCCTGGCGGAAAGTGGTAGGGAACCCCAGCCCTGCGGACGACCAGGGCGGGGGGCCTCGGGGCCAGGGCTGAGTCAGCTGCTCCCCACAGCAGCCGAGGAGTCGGAGGCCGCGGCAGCAGGGGCAGAGGCGCGGCAACACCCCCGGGACAGGATGAGGGCCGCCGGGCGCCGGCTGCAGCGGGTCTGCGCGTCCATGTGAGTGGGCGCAGGCGGGGCCGGTGGGGCCGGGGCCGTGGGGGCGGGGGCGGGGCCAGGGCCGGCGCTGAGTGCACCCCCCCAGGGCCCGCGGCATGTACCGGCCCGTGCGGCGATTCTTCCACGACATCCTGCACACCCAATACCGGGCGGCCACCGACGTCTACGCCCTCATGTTCCTGGCTGACGTGGTGGACTTCATCATCATCATCTTCGGCTTCTGGGCCTTCGGGGTGAGTGGGGCTGGGCCGCGGGTGGGGGCGGCGGGAGCCCCGCGCCCTGACCTCCGCCCTCCGGCACCCGCAGAAGCACTCGGCGGCCACCGACATCACCTCCTCGCTGTCGGACGACCGGGTCCCCGAGGCCTTCCTGGTCATGCTGCTCATCCAGTTCGGCACCATGGTGGTGGACCGCGCCCTGTACCTGCGCAAGACCGTGCTGGGCAAGCTGGCCTTCCAGGGGGCGCTGGTGCTGGCCATCCACCTCTGGATGTTCTTCATCCTGCCTGCCGTCACGGAGAGGTGGGTGCGCGCCGCGGGCGCGGGCCGGGCGGCCGGACCGGTGCTGACCGGCCACCGCCCGCCCGCAGGATGTTCAGCCAGAACGCGGTGGCGCAGCTGTGGTACTTCGTCAAGTGCGTGTACTTCGCCCTGTCCGCCTACCAGATCCGCTGCGGCTACCCCACCCGCATCCTCGGCAACTTCCTCACCAAGAAGTACAACCACCTCAACCTCTTCCTCTTCCAGGGGTAAGTGGGGCCGGCGGGCCGAGGGGGGCCGGCCCCGCAGCCCCTGACCGCCCCAACCCGGGCAGGTTCCGGCTGGTGCCCTTCCTGGTGGAGCTGCGGGCCGTGATGGACTGGGTGTGGACGGACACCACGCTGTCCCTGTCCAACTGGATGTGCGTGGAGGACATCTACGCCAACATCTTCATCATCAAGTGCAGCCGGGAGACGGAGAAGGTGCGTGGCGGGGGGCCCGGCCGGGCAGGGTGGGGGCCGGGGACAAGCACCAAGTACGCGGAGCTCGTGTCTCCCAGCAACTTTACGGCTGCGGCCGTCGTGCCTGTGAGAAAGCCCCAGGGGCTCCCCAGTGCTCGGGGGCGCCGGCCCGAGTCCCTAGCAGATCGCGGCCCCACCCGTCCCTCTCCTTGGCCCAGCGGGCATCTGCACGGCGGCGGGGCTGCCGTGGATGCGTCCTCGGCCGGGCGCACCTGGGCAGACCGCCGACTCAGCGGCCCCCTGCCCCCAGAAATACCCACAGCCCAAGGGGCAGAAGAAGAAGAAGATCGTCAAGTACGGCATGGGCGGCCTCATCATCCTGTTCCTCGTGGCCATCATCTGGTTCCCGCTGCTCTTCATGTCCCTGGTGCGCTCCGTGGTGGGCGTGGTCAACCAGCCCATCGACGTCACCGTCACCCTCAAGCTGGGCGGCTATGAGGTGAGCGCCCCTGCCCCGCGCCCCGCGCCTGGGCGCCAAGAGCGGCCCCTCACGAGCCTGCCCCGCAGCCCCTGTTCACCATGAGCGCCCAGCAGCCGTCCATCCAGCCCTTCACGCCGGCCGCCTACGAAGAGCTGTCCCGGCACTTCGACCCCAACCCGGTAAGCGGCCGCCGTGGGGGCAGGGCGGGGCCGGGCGGGCCGAGCGCCCCACTGAGGTGCCGCGCCCCCAGCTGGCCATGCAGTTCATCAGCCAGTACAGCCCCGAGGACATCGTCACGGCGCACATCGAGGGCAGCTCGGGGGCGCTGTGGCGCATCAGCCCGCCCAGCCGCGCGCAGATGAAGCGGGAGCTGTACAACGGCACGGCCGACATCACGCTGCGCGTCACCTGGAACTTCCAGAGGTGCGGGCGGGCGGCGGGCGGGCGCGTGGGGGGCGGGCCGGCGCGGGCGCACCCGAGGCTGACCCCGCTCCGCAGGGACCTGGCCAAGGGCGGCACGGTGGAGTACACCAACGAGAAGCACACGCTGGACCTGGCCCCCAACAGCACCGAGCGGCGGCAGCTGGCCAGTCTGCTCGAGGGCACCTCGGACCAGTCGGTGTGAGTGGCCCGGGCCCGGCGGGGGGCGGGCCCCCAGCGGCTCAGGCCTGACCGCAGCCCCGCCCCACAGGGTCATCCCCAACCTCTTCCCCAAGTACATCCGGGCCCCCAACGGGCCGGAAGCCAACCCAGTGAAACAGCTGCAGCCCAGTGAGTGGGGCGGGGCGGGCGGCGGGGCGGGCGGCAGGGGCGGGGCGGGGCGCCCAGCTGTGCGCTGCTCTGTGCAGACGAGGAGGCCGACTACCTGGGGGTGCGCATCCAGCTGCGGCGGGAGCGTGTGGGCGCGGGGCCCGCCGGCCTCCTCGAGTGGTGGGTCATCGAGCTGCAGGACTGCCGGGCTGACTGCAACCTGCTGCCCATGGTCATCTTCAGCGACAAGGTCAGCCCGCCCAGCCTGGGCTTCCTGGCCGGCTACGGGTGAGTGCAGGGCGCGGGGGGGTGCGGGGGGCGCGGGGGGCACGGCACGGCGGGCCTGCTCACTGCCCGGCCCGCAGGATCATGGGGCTGTACGTGTCCATCGTGCTGGTCATCGGCAAGTTCGTGCGCGGCTTCTTCAGCGAGATCTCGCACTCCATCATGTTCGAGGAGCTGCCGTGTGTGGACCGCATCCTCAAGCTGTGCCAGGACATCTTCCTGGTGCGCGAGACGCGCGAGCTGGAGCTGGAGGAGGAGCTGTACGCCAAGCTCATCTTCCTGTACCGCTCGCCCGAGACCATGATCAAGTGGACGCGCGAGAAGGAGTAGGCGCCCCGGCCCTCGCCGACGGGACTGCGGCCCTCTCCGCCTGCGGGCCGGGGCCTGGGCCCCCACACGTACTGTAGAGTTTTCTAATTAAAACATTTTATTTATACACACGGGGGTCATCGGTGTCCTTGCCCCCCAGAAGCGTGGCCACGACCACGGGAGGTGGCTCAGCTCGCTGCGTCCGAGTCCCCGTCGCTGTCGCCGAGCAGACACTCGTGGATGCCGTCCACCTCCCCGGCCCTGGGAGAACCGCACGGTGGGGAGGGGCGGTGGGGAGGGCCCCCCGGGCGCCCCAGGAGCAGCACCTACCTCTGGCTGCGGAGCTGGGCCTCGGCCAGGATGTAGCGCGGCAACAGCTCCAGGGAGGGCTGCGGCGGGGCGGGGCGGGGTGTGAGGGGCGGGGCAGGGGGGCGGGGGGGGGGCGAGGGCAGCCCCGGCGGCGTCACTCACCACGTCCTTCATGGTCACCCGGCAGCCGTAGCACAGCTGCTCCATGAGCCAGGCACCAGGCTCCTCCCTGCAAGTCGGGGGACAGGGCTGGAGGACGCGGTGGGGGCGGGGGACAGTGGGCTGTGGGAGCAGAGCGTGGGGGACTGGGTTTGTGGGTGCAGACGGGGTGCCCGGGCCTCACCTCCCGCGGGGCCCGGCCGGCCCTGCAGAGTCACACAGCACTGCGGACGCCCCCGCCTGCGTCCGGGAGAGGTGGGCGGCCTGCGCCCCGAAGGCTGTGGCGCTGTCTGCAAGCACAGGACGGTGGGTGAGGCGGCCTGGGGCTGGGACCCCGCCCCGCCCCGTCCCGCCCCCCTCGAACCGACCGGCCGCATCTACGTCCAAGGCGCAGCAGCAGAGCAGGCAGCAGGGCCCGGGGGCGCGGGGGGCGCTGCTGTCCCTGGGGTCCTTCAGCAGCTTCTCGCTTGTCCTGGGGGCGTGAGCATGGGGCTGTGTGGGTCGTCCGGGTCTGGGGGCCACCCCCGCGCCCCCGCCGCGGCCCGCACCTGTACACGGTGCTCACGGTGGAGGGGAACCGCGCCTGCAGCCGCAGCACGAAGGCCTCCATCAGCCGGTGGATGCTCGCCTTCTCGGGGGCCTGCCAAGCACACGCTGCAGAGGCCCCTCAAGAAAGAGGGCACCGCAGGCTGCCCCGCCCGTCCCCTGCAGGCACGCGCGGGAAGCTCACCCCGGTCTCGAAGGCGGGCGTGAAGACGGAGGGGACGGCGAACAGGCGGTTGTGGAAGGCGACCTCCTTGAGCGTGTGCTCGCGCATGGGCCGGAGCAGCACCACGTCGCCGTGCCGCTCGTCCGCAAAGCCCTGGGGGCGGCTCCTCAGCACCCAGGCCCACCCTTGCCGCGCCCCCGCCGGCCAGGAGCCACCTCCCAGGGCCCGGGGGCGCCCTACCGTGTCCCAGGCCAGGAAGGCGCCGCGGCCCAGCGCCAGGCCGGTCATGAGCTTGATGGCCAGGCGCGTGCAGCTCTCCCCGGTCATGACCTTGGAGTAGCCATGAGTCCGGGCCACATGCAGGATCAGGTGGGTGCTGCGGGGACAGGGCGCGGCTCAGGTCCGCGGGGGGCGGGGCACGGGGTGGGGCGCGGGCGGGGGGCACGGCTCAGGCCTGCGGGGGGCGGGCGCGGGGCAGGGGTGCGCGCTCACCGCAGCATCTGCAGGAGGTCCTCCTTGGCCGTCAGCGAGCTCACGGAGTCGAACAGCCTGCACAGGGCCTGGGTCTGTGCAGCCGTGGGGGCCCCAGCCGGGGCCAGGGGGCCCTGGGGCTCCTCCCTGGCGGCTGGGGTGGGGCTGCCCCCCGAGGCCTCAGCCCCCCGGCAGCACTGCTGCTGGAGGAAAGAGTCCACGGCCGTCTTGTAGGCGCCCTGGGCAGCCGGCGGCCCCCGCGTGGAGCGGCGCAGCACCGACGGCGGCAGGTCCAGCACCTGCGGGCAGGCGAGGGTGAGGCTGGGCCTGCAGACCCTGGGCAAGGGGCGGGGCGGGGCGGCCCGGCACCCCGGGGCTGCTGAGGGACGCACCTCCTCCAAGGCCACTGGGTGCCACGGGAGGCCTGCGGGCTGCAGGGCATGCTCTAACGCGGCCCGGGTCCGCGCGCGGTCCTCCAGGCTCCAGCCACAGGCGGCGCCCTCTGGAAAGCAGGGGCTGAGCACACGGCGGACCCCGCGGGTGCCCCTCACGGGTGCCCCCCCGGCCACGGCCGGGCGGCGAGCGGGGCGCGGGGCATACCGTCCACGTGGACCACCCCGGGCACGAAGCGCAGTCTCCTGGCACAGTCTCCACTCAGGCCCTGGAGGGCGACAGCGGGTGACCCTCCGCACTGGACGCAGGCGCAGCAGTCGCCACCGCAGACCGTGGAACCATGGCCTCTGGCCTCCAGCAACACCCCGAAAGGTGGCTGGGGCGCAGCACCCCTCCCCCGTGGAGCCCCAGCACCTCCCGCCAGAAGGGGTGGAAGACGCACCTCGAGCACCTGCCAGACCATGGAGCTGGAGGAGGGTCCCCCGGACCAGGCCAGGAGCACCTGCGGGGAGGAGGGCGCTGGGGCACTGGCCACGGGCCCGGGCGCACTGCACCGCCCCCTGGGGACGCCAGGCTGACCCCACTCTACCTTCTCACCCGGGAGGATGGCGCGGTTCTTCCCCAGCACGGCCCGGAACTTGTGGGTGTACAAGGCCTTGAAACAGCCCCTGCGAGGGAGAAGAGGCCTGAGCGCCCGGGGAGGCTGGCTGGGGCCCTCCTTGGACAGCACCACTGGACGCCAGGCCCAGGGCTCCATGACCAGAGCTGGCCTGGCCACACGCTGCGGTGCCCGCCGACTCCGGAGTCCCGCCCCGAAGCCGCGGCCAGGCCCACCGGCCGCCCCGGCGTCCTCCGGACACAGGCAGGGCCCCCGGCCCCTCCCGGCGCAGACGGACCGCGGGCCCTGCGCCCAGGGCCGGGCAGCACAGGCGCGGGCCCACTGGGCGCGCGGGGTGGCCACACGCGTAGGGCGCGGGCTCGGGCTCGAAGCCGACGCGGGCTGGCTGCGGAGACGGCCGCGAAGCCGCCCACCCCGTGATGCATCCATCAGGGTCCCGCCGGGCGGACGGGGCCAGGAACGGCCCCGAAGGGACCCCGAGGCACAGCCGCGCAAGGGCGCGGGGAGCCCGTCCCCTCGGGCAGGAGAGCCGCCCGGCAGCGCCCGTGTTCACGACAAACTGCCCCGCGCCCCCTTGTGGCCTCGGACTCGCTGGGCGGCCTCAACAGGACACCCGGGTGCCCCCACGAGGGGCCGCGGCCCAAAGGCGTGGCAGGGCCGGCGCACACGGTCACAGGGAACCATGCGCCCCGACTCGGACGCTCCCTCTGCCACCACGAAGCTGCCCCTCGAATGGCCAGGAGGGGGACGCAAGAAGGGCTGTGGGGGGCGCCGGGTCCGAAGCAGCAGCCCGAGCAGCGGCCTGAGTGCCCGCCCTGCCCGGCCCCGGCCCCGAGGGGCCCCTGCCGGCCTCGCCCCCTGCCCTCGGGCTCTCCCGTCCCGCGGCTCTGGGCGCCCGCACACACGAGCCTGTTGAGCTTGTGCTGCCACCACGGACCAGATGGCGCGTCCCGCCCGTGCGGCAGAGGAAGGACCCGGCACAGCGCGGCCCGCAGGAGTCCCCGCCATGGGAGTGCGAACGCCTGCAGGAGGGCGCAGGACAGGGCACCGCGGCCCCTCGGCGGGGAGCAGCAGCGCCCCCTGCGGGCCGGCGCCCGCAAGTTGAGACAGAGCAAGGAGAGGCCCCTAGGCCTCTCACGTGGCGGAGCCAAGGGGACGCGGCCCAGCTCCACGGCTGCTCTCCAGAGCAGACTTCAAAGGGGGACTTCCCACACCCCAAGAGCTGCCCCCGGGAGGGAGGCGCCCCCTCGGCCCCCTTTCTGAGGGCGTCGGCTACAGCACTTGTGGCTGAACTGGGGGCCTCGGTCCCTGTCAGAGGTCACGACGGGAGAAACGAGCAATGACCTCGGCACCGAAACCGCACCCAAGCTGCTGGGGCGCCCCGGTCACCCACACACAGCCGCACCCAGGCTGCTGGGGCGCCCCCAGCCGAGCAGGGGAGGCTCAGACAGAGGCCGCCTCTGGCCTTTCCCAGGGAGAAGCTCTCCGCAGGGGACTGTGGGCGGGCACAGCCCCCACCCTGTGGCCAGGCCCAAGGCCCCCAGCCCCGCCCCCGCCCAAGAGGCTGGACGCCCCCTCTCTCGCGGAGACCCCCAGAGACTGACGCGGCACCGAGGCATCGAGACGCTTCCTCCGGCTCCACCACACCAGGGCTCCCCGGGGGTCAGGCTGAGGGGTGCGCTGCGGGGCAGAGCAGGAGGCGCAAGGGGGCGTGTCTGGTGGGGGTCAACTCCCAAACCGTGGGGGGCAGCCAGGACAGGGTGAAGTTCCCTGAGGGATGTCTCGACCGGAGAGTGGGCCGCGCCCAAGGCAGGGGAGCTGGGTGGACTCTGGCCCACGAGTCGGGAACCCCGCGGTCTGGGCAGCGTGGGCACTGACCACCCCTCCCCTCCACAGGAGCCCCACGAAGGCCAGGCCGGGCCCCACAGGGAGCCCCCTGCAGAGCGAGGACCGCAGCGTGCGCGCGCCCACCCCCGGGCAGGCACCCCGAGGGCGCAGGCGCCCCAGGGCTAAGTGGGCGCGTGTGCCCACCGCACAGCCCCCCCGGCCGGGAGGTCAGGGGGGAGGGCGGCCGGCGCGGCGGGGAGGTCAGGCGCTGCCCCGCCGGAGACCATGCACGCGCATCGCGGCACAGGGGCTGGGGCGCGGGCAGCGGCGCTGCGAGCAGAACCAAAACGGCAGGAGGCCGCGGCAGCCGGAGAGGCAAACGCACAAACGACACGTTTGGGAGAAGAAGGAGCCTCAGGACCGAGGACACTGCAAGACCCGTCACGCTCAGGCAGGAGAGGATACCCCAGCGGGCCCAGGCTCGGGGGGAAGAGAACGAAAGGGGCAGAAACATTCGGACGATGAAACGGTCCTGCAGGGCCAGCACCCCAGCTCCTCAGAGCTCCGCCCCCAGAGCGCTGTCAAACCAGCGAAACCAGAGACCAGGAAGAAGCTGTGCAAGAAGCAAGGGGACAGCGAGGCACCAGGCGCCCGCAAGAGGAGAGCGGCGGGAGGCGCCGTCCCCAAAGACAGGTGATCTCAGCCACGGCATCTCTGCCCTGCCGAGTCATCACTCGAGGGGCCTCCCTGGGGGCGCAGGGGTCAGTCTCAGCCACTGCAGCACAGCTCAACCCCCGGCCAGGGAGCTTCCCACAGGGCGCAGCAGACCCCTCCTGTCTCCCCGCTGCTCCCCTCAGCAGTGGATTTCAGTGGATCCGCCTGCTCTGCTCCCCACTCTGTCTCTCGTGAGACCTCTCACCACCCCCACACCTCTGGCCTGCACCCCAGCTCTTGTACACATAAATAAATACATCTTTAAAAATAAATAAATGAATAAAAAGACATCTCCTAACAACGTGGGTGAAAAAGTTTCATCCATCAATACTCTGTGTACAGGAGTATTGTACATTTAAACCAAAAAACAACCTAGAAACGGCAGTTTCGAGTAAGGTCATGTGCCAGTCACTCAAAGAGTATCAAGTAAACTAGACTTTCAATTAAAAATGATAACCAGGGACATAGATGGACACTATATAATGACCAAAGGAACAATTCACCAAGAAGGTATAGGGCCTCCCCGGTGGCACAGTGGTTAAGCGCCGCGCTGTGGAGCTGTCAGCAGTGGCGACGCAAGTTCGACGCCCACCCTGGAAGATTTCCACATGGTGCAGCAGACCTCTCTTGCCTTGCCCGCTGCTCCCCTCAGCAGTGTATTTCCTTCAGTCTGCCTGTTCTGTTCCCCACTCTGTCTCTGGTGAACCCTCTCACCGCCCCATGCCTCTGGCATGTACCCCAGCTTGTATGTATAAACAAATCTTTAAAAAAAAAATGTATGAGTGGTATTAAAATGCACGCACCTAACAAAGGAGCACCTCGCTGTATATAGTGACTATTAACAGATCTAAAACAACATACCAGAGGCCTCCCTGGTGGCGCAGGGGTTAAGCCTCAGCACTATGAAGCTGTCCGCAGCCACTGCAGCACGAGTTCGATCCCCGGCCAGGGAGCTTCCAACAGGGCACAGCAGACCCCTCCAGTCTCCCCGCTGCTCCCCTCACCAGTGTTTCAGTAGATCCGCCTGTTCTGCTCCCCACTCTGTGTCTGGGGAGTCCTCTCACCCCCACCTCTGGCCTGCACCCCAGCTCTTGTGTGCACAAATAAATAAATCTTTAGGCTCCTCGGGCAGAAGCTTCGAGCTGCCCCCGCCAACCCCTCCCGAGTCCCAGCGGGGGACACAAGGAGGGACAAGTGCAGGCCGGCGCGCAGCGGTGACAAGGCCCGCACCCGACACGCAGGCCGCGCGGCCCCAGCCCGGGGCGGGGGGGGGGGACACAAGACCCCGCAGATTCCGAGCCGACACCAGCGCATCAGGCCCAACTCGGGGACGCCAGGAAGACCCCGCGAGCGCTGACCGGAAGCCCAGACACCGCTGCAGACGCAGCAGCAAGAGACTTGACAGAAGCACCAAGGAAACACCCAGGAAGAGGAGAGAGAAATGAAGGGAAAAAGAAACAGCGGAAAAATAAAACAATCAAAAACCCCAGGATGGACTCAAATGGCTCACGCCGACCCACCCACGCGGGCGGAAAGCCCCAGCCCCCATGCCTCGTCTCCACGGGACCCGCTGGAAAGGAAGACAAAACAAACCGAGCGGCGCAGGCTGGAGTAAGGCCCCACACGCCCAGACCCGAGAGGAAGCCGCTGCCGCCGCCACCCTGAGCCCACAAGGGCGCAGAACACCCACCAGGGCCGCGCCAAGGCAGGTTGCTCCCAGGAGACAGGCCCCCTGCGGGCGGACCCAGACCGCAGGCCAAGAACACTGCGCAGCTGGGGAGACCCCACACCCGCAGCCCCGGGGCAGAGCACCCAGGCAATCAAGAGAGAAATGGAGGCCCTCACGGAGGCCTCAGACCAGACGGATTCACTGGACGATTCCAGAATTTCCATCCTCACTACAATGAGATGCTTTCTGCTCCAGGGCACGAGGAACGCTTTCTAGAATAAGTCATACACTAGGACACAAAACAGGCCTCAGAAAACACACGGAAAGAGAAAACACAGCAAGCATCCTCACAGACGACAATAAAGCTGGAAATTAAGAAAGAATCTTGAAACATCCCAAACATGTGGAGACAGCACAAAACGCTTCTGAACGACTCTTCCCTCAACATAGAAATCAAAGAGGAGATAAAACATCCGGAGACTAATGGATCTGGAGCTGGCCAGTGAGAGAATGTGGCGCAGGCCCACATCACAGGGAAGATCTAAATGTAACAATCTAACTGCAGTGGAAAAAAAACAGAAAAATAACAAAGGCATCCCCCAAACCAGAAGTAGTCAAGAAATAATAAAAATTAGAGCAAAAATAAATGAAATAAAAATCAAAAAGATATTCCAAAATACTAGTGAAACCAAGAGGTTGTTCTTTGAAAAAACAAACAAAATTGACAAGCCATTAGCTATGCTTATGAAGAAAGAAAACCCAAATTAATAGAAGAAGAAATCAAAGAAGTGAAATCACAACAGAGCCCAGAAACACACAGGATGGTAAGACCTACACGGAAGTCTCCAGCAAACCGGCAACCGGGAAGAAACGGACAAACACTCAGCCTCGCGCAGCCTCCGAGACGGGACCAGGATGAACCAGCAGCTTCAACAGTCCGGTAGCAAGAGCAGAAACAGAAGGTGAAATAAAAAGCCTCCCAAGAACAAAAGCCCAGGACCAGAGCGCTTCCAGTGACGTCCACCAAATCTAAAGGAGGTAATCTCACAGCAACACTACTCACACTCTTCCAAGATAAATGAACACAATCAGGGGGAAGAAATCTCCCCCAAAACATTCTATGAGGCCAATATTGCCCTGATCTCACAACCACACACAGGCAGTCCAAAAAAAAAAAATTAAAAAATCACAGGCCAGTATCTCTGATAAACATAGACACAAAATCCTTAGCAAGGGCCTCCCTGGTGGTGCAAGGGGTTAAGTCTCAGACTATGAAACTATCAGCGGCCACTGCAGCACGAGTTCAATCCCCAGCCCGGGAGCTTCCCACAGGGCACAGCAGACCCCTCCGGGATCCCTGCTGCTCCCCTCAGCAGTGTGCTTCAATGGGTCTGCCTGTTCTGCTCCCCACTCTGTTGAATCCTCTCACCCCCCACAACTCTGGCCTGCACCCTGGTTCTAGTATGAATAAATAAATAAATCTTTAAAAAAAAATCCTCAGTAAAATCCTAGCAACCCTAACACAGCAGCAGACAGAGACCAGCCCACGCCGGCCAGCAGCTTCCGCCCAGGGACCCTGAGCGGGCCCCACGCATGTCGGCCAACGTCAGCCACCAAATCAGCACAAAGGCAGACAAACATGAAACGCTGAGAAAGCATTTGCCAAGATCCAACCAAGATCCATTTATGATAAAAACAAAACAGGGGCCTCCCTGGTGGCGCAACGGGTAAGCGCAGCACTATGCGGTTATCCAGAGCCACTGCAGCGCGAGTTCAATCCCCGGCCAGGGAGCTTCCCACAGGGCGCAGCAGACCCTTCCTGTCTCCCCGCTGCCCCCTCAGCAGTGGATTTCAGTAGATCTATCTGTTCTGCTCCCCACTCTGTCTCTAGGGAGTCCTCTCACCACCCCACACCTCTGACCTACACCCCAGCTTGTATGCATAAATAAATCTTTAAAAAAAATAAATAATAAAACAAAAGATGGAAACAAATGTAATTTATCTACACACTAGAAAAGCCAGGTATGACAGACCCAGAGCCAACATCAAACTTGACAGTGACGAGCCGAAAGCCTTCCACTGAGGTCCAGACCCAGTCCGGATGTCCACTGCCACCACTGTCATCCAACATAGTCCTCAAAGTACTCAACAAAGCAATTAAGCAAGAAAAAGACACAAAAGGAATCCAAACTGGAACAGAAGTGAAATTGTCACCATTCAAAGATTCTACCAAAAAAAATTTCTAACTAACGAATGAATGAATGAACAGGGTGGCAGGATACAAAATCCCCACACAAAAATTAGTTGCACTGCTATGTGCAACAATGTATCAAAAAAAGGGGGATAAGGAATACAATCCATTTACAGTCAGGCCAAAAAGAATGAAATGCTTGGGAATAAATTTAACAAAGGAGGTGAGGAGCTGTAGCTGAAAACTGCTAAATTCTGTGACAGTATTTCAAGAAAAATGGAATGCTATCCAGTTATCGCCCGTGTGGGAGGAATTAACATCATCAAAATGGCCATATTACCCAAAGCAATTTATAGATTTAATGCAATATTGCAATACCTTTCAAAATACCAATGATTAGTTTAATGAAATAGAACAATTAGCAAATTTACATGGAACCAAAAAAAGCCCCAAAGAGCTAAAACAATCTTGAGAGAAAAGAAAAAAAATGGAGGCATCACACTTCCATACTTCAAACAATATTACATAGCAACGATAACCAAAACAGTATGGCACTGGAAGGAAAACAGAAACTGAGACCAATGGAGTAGAACTGCAAGACAAGAGATAAATCAATAAAATGTGGACAGTTAGGGCCTCCCTGGTGGCACAACAGGTTAAGTCTCAGCACTATGAAGTTATCAGCAGCCACTGCAGCACAAGTTCAATCCCAGCCAGGGAGTTTCCCACATGGTACAGCAGACCCCTCCTATCTTTCTGCTGCTCCCCTCAGCAGTGTACTTCAGTAGATCTGCCTGTTCTGCTCCCCACTCTGTCTCTAGTGAATCCCCTCACCACCCCACACCTCTGGCCTCCACCCCACACCTCTGGCCTCCACCTCAGTTCTTTTTTTCTTTTAAAGATTTATTTTTTATTTTTTATTTATACATACAAGCTGGGGTACAGGCCAGAGGTGTGGGGCGGCGAAGGGGCCCACCAGAGACAGAGCGGGTAGTGGAACAGGCAGATCAGAAATACACTGCTGAGGGGAGCAGCGGGCGAGGCAGGAGAGGTCTGCCGCACCATGTGGGATTCTCCCCGGCCGGGTGTCGGACCCGCGTCGCCGCGGCCGACAGCTCCACAGCGCAGCGCCCAACTGCTGCACCACCAGGGAGGCCTCTCCACCTCAGTTCTTGTACGCATAAATAAATCTTTTTTAAAAAGGGCCTCCCTGGTGGTGCAGTGGTTAAGCGCTGCGCTGTGGAGCTGTCTGCAGCGACACGAGTTCAATGCCCACACGGGAAAATTCCCACATGGTGCGGCAGACCTCTCCTGCCTTGCCCGCTGCTCCCCTCAGCAGTGTATTTCCCTCGATCTGCCTGTTCTGCTACCCACTCTGTCTCTGGTGAACCCTCTCACTGCCCCACACCTCTGGCCTGCACCCCATGTTGTATGCATAAATAAATAAATCTTTAAAAAAAAAAGTGGGGCCTCCCTGGTGGTACAACGGGTTAAGTATCAGCACTATGAAGCTATCTGCAGCCACTGCAGCACTAGTTCGATACCCGGCAGGTGAAATTCCCACATGGTGCAGCAGACCGCTCCTGCCTCGCCCTTTGCTCCACTCAGCAGTGTACCTGAATCTGCCTGTTCTGCTCCCCACACTCTCTGGTGAATCTTATCACCACCCCACACCTCTGGCCTGCACCACAGCTTGTATGCATAAATAAATAAAATCTATTAAAAAAAGTAGATCACAAAATACATAGAAGGAAACAGAGGCAAAACAATATATGACATACATCTTAGTAACATTTTTAAAGACATATCCCCCAAAGCAAAGATAGTGAAGGAAAAGATAAACAGCTGGGATTACATCAAACTAAAAACCTTCTGTACAGCAAAAGAGACATTAACCAAAACAAAGAGAGCCTACTGGTTGGGGGAAAATATTTGCATTCCATACAACAGATAAGGGACTGATCTCAAAAATCTACAAAGAACTCACACGACTCAACAAAAACAAAGCAAAAAATTCAGTCAAAAAATGGACAGAATTTAAAAGACACTTCTCAAAAGAAAAAACGCAAATGGCAAACACGCATATGAAAAAATGTTCAACATCCCTCATAATCAGGATAATGCAAATAAAAACCACAATGAGATACCACCTTACACCAGCAAGAATGGCACATATTAGAGAACAGGCAACAACAAATGCTGGCGAGGATCTGAAGAAAAAGGAACTCTTCTACACTGCTGGTGGGAATGCAGACTGATCCAACCACTATGGAAAGCCGTATGGCGGTTCCTCAAACTGCTAAAAATGGAGCTTCCATACGACCCAGTAATACCACTTCTGGGAATCTACCCAGAGAACACAAAAAATGTTAATCCAAAAGGCAACATGCACACCTATGTTTACTGCAGCACTGTTTACAATAGCTAAGGTATGGAAACACCCCAGATGCCCAAAAATAGATGAGTGGATCAAGAAGATGTGGTACATATACACAATGGAATACTATTCAGCAATCAAAAAAAGATCAATACATGCAATTCGCAAGAACATGGATGGAGCTAGAAAGGATCATGCTCAGTGAAATAAGCCAGAAAGAAAAGGAAAAATATTGGATGGTTTCACTTACAGGAAGTATATAGGGAGACCACATAAGAGATGAGGAGAAAATTAACACACAAAACAAAAACAAAAACAAGCAGGCAACCATAAATTAGAGACATTCTCCAAGGGAGAGGGAGGAAAAGAGCACCAGGGACTATGGTGGTGGTTCACGGGTGAACTAGTGGAGAGAAACCTACAGGCAATACAAAAGAATGTAAAGGATATAAATAAAAAACAAATTAAAAAAAATGTGGACAACTAATTTTTCACAAAGGAATTACGGCCACACAGTGGAGAAAGGAGGGCCTTGATTGCGGAATAGTATTCCACTGTGTACATGTACCACATCTTCTTGATTCGGTCATCTATTTTTGGGCATCTGGGGTGTTTCCATATCTTAGCTATTGGGGTCAGTCTCAGCCTACCAAGCTGTCAGTAGCCACCACAGCATGAATTCAATCCCCAGCCAGGGTGCTGACACACAAGGCGCAGCAGACCCCTCCCGTCTCCCCACTGCTCTCGGCACAGTGCATTTCAGTGGATCTGCCTGTTCTGTGCCCCACTCTGTCTCTGGGGATTCCTCTCAACCCCTGCACCCCTGGCCTACACCCCAGTTCTTGCACGCATAAATAAAATCTTTAAAAATAACAGTCAACGACAGATTTTGGATGGTATCATCCATCTGCAGAGTATAAATACCCAATAAACAATTACACACAAACAGTAAAACAAGACTTTGAACTCAGCAAGAAGAAACAGTTATCAGAGGGAATGCGGACAGGGCAGGGGCGGGAGGCAGGCAGACGGGGTGTGGGCACGGGGTCCGCGGCGGGAGCACCCGCTAATCTGCATGACAGCACGGCTCTCTGCGCCGCGCGTTTCCGTTCTCCGGACAGCGCTGCCTACCTGACGCTCAGGCGTGGGCGCCACCACCCGCGGCGTGAGCACAGTGTGGGGCGGCCGTGCCCGGGGCGGGGCCGCGAGGACGAGCATCACGGCGAGACGAAGTGCCCGCAGAGCAGGGTGTGCTGGCAGTGGCGTCACCCCGCACAGCCAGAGCCTGTGGGGTGATCGCGCTGGTCCGCCCTCCCGCCCTGAGCACCCACGATCGGCACTGCGGCCTCGCGCGCGCCCTCACCGCGGCACGCAGCGGGCGTGGGCGCATAAGTGGGCGCAGCTGGGCCGGAGACTGAGCGTCCAAAGGTGGCGGCAGAGGGCGGACAGGGGCAGAGGAGCGGGCCCAGAAAGAGTGCAGATTCGCGGGGGGCGGGAGGCCTGTGGCGGAAGCTCACTACCAGCCCGAAAAGGCCACGGTCGGCTCCGGGGCTTTCTGCCTGTCTGCCGGGATCGGGAAAGCCTGCCCGTGCCTGCCCGCGCCGCGCCGAGACCCTGCTCCTCAGAGCTAACAGGCCGCTTTCTCCCGCGGCGCCTGGGCCCTCCCTCCCGCCCTCTCCGCCGCCTGCGCTGGGAAGCAGCCTCTGTGAGAGCAGCCGGCCCCAGGTCCGCTAGGTGCCGCTGACCACGGTCACGGCTCACGTCTGGCGCGAGGCCGTCTGGGCCCCCGTGCTCCAGCATGAACAGCGCAGAGGCCCGGGCGGACGGAACTGCTCTCGCCCCATCTGGCGCACGAGACACACGGGACAGGAGCGCGCACGCCCCTCCCAGCCAGACGGGCAGACCCACAGCAGCGCCTGCAGCCGGCCGGGACCGGGGACGCGAGCCAGGACGGCACAGGTCCGCCTGGGAGAGCGCGCGAGGTGCCCCGCCCGCATGGAGACGCTGCCTGGGGCTGACCCAAGCGCCCTCCTTCCGGCTCAGAACAGAACCTGGCCGCGACCCTGAACAGGCGCCTCCGGGCGGGCACCCAGCTCAGCGCTTCCCAGTGAAGGTCAGGGCCCCAGGGCCCTGGAGGGCCAGCCCCATTTGGAGGCGACAGGCAGGAAGGTCAGGCCTGTGGGGGCAGCACCCCGAGGCCCCTGTGGCTGGCCTGTCACAGACACCAGAAAGCGCCTGGGCCAGGCCAGTGACCTCACAATAACTCACGATAACTAAGAAAATTTGCTCCCAATCTAGAAAATAGAAACTTCGCCGCAGGGGGGTGGCTCCTCCTTTGAGGCAAGCACAGGGGAGCGCTCTGGCCAGCCTCTCCGGCAGCAGCTGCAACCCATCTTCCTCACCCCACTTCTCCCAGCACAGGGGCCAGACGCCTTGAGGGGCACCGAATGAGGAAAGCAGGGGCTTCCTTCCCCGGTGCACATCCTGGCACACGCCTCGTTTCAGGGGACTCCTGAAGACCAGCCGGGGAGAGGAAAAGAGCTGCGCTGCTTCCTTCAGCGTCTTTCCTGAGACGTCTCAGAAGGCAGAACCGGGGGCTCGTGCAGGCCTGTGGGCCCCTCTGCTGCACGAGGGCACGCGCCCCGCCAGACTGGGGGGGCAGGGGCCAGCGCTCCGGTCTGTCGGGGGGCTACGCGTCACGTGCAAGGCGGAGATGCCGCAAATAACGACTCACAGGCAACGTGAGGGGCCACACAGAGCCTAAGACAGAGGGGAGCAGCTGATGCCCACAGCCTGCGGCATCTGCTGTGTCCAGAGACCCCTAGGCCTGGCGAAAGGGCCCTTAACCCACCCCTAGATAAAGCCACGGAAATGCTCGCGATGCCCCCGCCGGCCGCCTCACCTGCAGAAGGCATCTCCTGCTCGGATCACCAGCACCGGCGGCTCTTCCTTGCACTTCACACACCGCTGCGCGAGGCTGCAGAGACGTGGAGGGAGGGAACAAGTACACGCGTTACCCCTCCCCTAGGCCGGTCTGGCCCAGATAGGCACCAGCGCTCCCACCCGCGCGGGGCGAGGGGAGCGGGCCGATGGCGGAGGGGTGGGGCAGGCGGCGCTCGAACGAGCCAACCTGGTCTCGCCCAAACTACCCAGAGGAAGAAAGACTAAGGCCGGCTCCAGGGCCCATAAAGCAGTTTCCAAGCTCCCGAGGGCAGGCCCGGGGAAAAGGCAACTTGCTCCGTGTGGCCCTGGAGGGGGCCGGTGCCGGGGGTGGAAGCGACGAGCAGGCGGCGCCCTCTGAACAGGGCAGCCTGGTCAGCAAAAGGGGCGGCCCCACCGCTGCGGAGCCCCTTCTTTGGGCGCCCCATGCGGGCCGCAGAGCGGGGTCCGGTCCCACTGGGGACGCCCGGAGTCCGGGGACGGGGCCTCGGCGGCGCCCGGGGCTCCCGGGACGCGGCGCCCAGCTCTTACCCGGGGCGCGGCGGCGGCGCGGCGGGCGCGGGGTCCCCGTAGTCCTCGCCCACCTGGCACATGACGGCGCGGCGGCGGCAGCGTCCACGGACCGAGCGCTGCAGTTGTCGCGCGGCGCCGTCGCGGCCTTGACGTCACGCAGGGGCGTGGCGCGCTGACGTCACCCGGCCGGCGCGGCCGTGACGCGCGGGGGCGGGGCCGGCCCTCGTGACGTTCGTGCGGCGCTGGCGCGGCCGTGACGCGCGGGCCGGGCCGGGCCGGGCCGGGCCGGGACAGGGGCGGCGGCGGCGGCGGCGCGCCTGGCCCCGGGATGGCGATGTTCCGCAGCCTGGTGGCCTCGGCGCAGCAGCGGCAGCCGCCGGGCGCGCCCGCGGGCGGCGACAGCGGCCTGGAGGCGCAGTACAGCTGCCCCATCTGCCTGGAGGTCTACCACCGGCCCGTGGCCATCGGCAGCTGCGGCCACACGTGAGTGCGCCCGGCCTCCGGGAGGCCGCGGGCCCGCCGCGCGGGGGGACGCGGCGGGCGGGCGCCGGACACCCCCGCCGCCTCCTCCGCCGCCGCCCCCGGCGACGCCCCGACCACTCGGCGCGCCGGGACGACCTGCCGCCCGGGCCTCGGGGCTGCGCACCGCTCGGTGGGCCTCCGGTGCTCGGAGGGCGGCGGGCGCGACCTCTGCGCGGGTGCCTGGGACTCGTCCCGCGAGACGGGGCGGGCAGTTGGAATTAAACGACTTGTGGCGCTTGCTGTCAGCTGTGCTTGGCGCCGCCGTCTCGGTCACGGAGGGGGACTTCCCGAAGTTGGCGGGGCTCGCCGGCCGCTGGCACGCGGCGCTTGGCGTGGAAGGAGAACTCGGGTCACATCTTCATGGCGCGGCCACGCAGGCTGGCTCCCGGGGCCGGACGCGAAACGCCGTGGCAGGGTCTCCGGCTCTGGGGGACCCCACAGCGGGCCCCTCTGGCACAGAGCTTGAAGATGTTGCTCCTCCAGCCAGAGCTGGCCTCCAGTCTCCTGAGCGCTCCCAGCCGGGCGGGAGGGCGCACTCTCCGGGAAAGGAGCGGGAGTGCAGCACTGGAGTGCAGCACGGGGCGGGCGAGGCCTTGGCTGCAGGCGGAGCCGCTGAGGATGTGGGCCGGGTGCTGGTTGGAGTCCCTAGAACATTTTGCAAACAAAGGCAGCTGACTCGGGAGGCTCCTGCTAAAGGGAACTGGAGCTGCCGGGTGGGTGTGTGCTGCTTGTCACCCTGCAGGGACAGCGCCAGCCTCCTGCAAGCCCTCACCCGCCAGCCCGGAGCACGGCCGCCCACTCCTGAGAGCTCCAGCCCCGCAGCCAGTGAGGAGCTTGGGGCCCGCGGCTGGGCGGCCTCCGAGCACACTTCCTCCCTGCAGCCCACACTGGCGGCTGCTGGCGGCTGAGGGTTCGCTTGAGGCTGAGGGCTCGCTCTGCATCTCCCAACCCATGGCCTGAGAAGCGGAACTTGTCTCAGGCCTCATCCCAGAAAGCCTTCCGACTGCCTCCGGCGGCCTCGCCTGTGTTTGCGCCTAAAGAGGTCCACAGCCCGGGGCTGGGCCCCAGAGTCAGCAGCTCCTGCACCCGCAGCCCGGCCTTTCTTGGCCCGTCCTGCTGCTCCTCCCCCAGCCCCAGTGCCCAGGCCCGCCCCGCACCCCCCC
>PVIJ01002470.1:78216-97735 GCA_004024925.1 Scalopus aquaticus | reverse complement strand
TGGCCTGTGTGGGCCCTGCCTGCGGGGCCGCAGGGCCTCTCTGCCACGCGCCCTCTGCCACCCGGGACCTCCTAGGCAGCTGCTCCTGGGCCTCTGTGGCTGTTCCCCCAGGCCCACTGTGCAGGGCGGGGTTCAGCCCCAGAGCCTCCGCTCTCCCCCTCTGGGGGCTGCACGGCCCCAGCTCAGGTCCCAGCAGCATGCTCGCGGCCGTGGGGAGCCGGGCGCCGTGGCCAAGGGGACGGCGGGACGTCCCCGTCAGCGCCGCCCCACCGTGAGGCGTCCCTCCTGCACAAAGGAACAGGCCAGAGGCTGAGCTGAGTGCCCAGAGTGTCACAGCTGGACACGGGTGGGGCCGCCCTGCAGCCCGCGCGGGGGGCCTGGGGGTGAGGCGCAGAGGCCACCAGAACAGACCTCTGCTCAGCGGGGCCGTGCGCCCTGCCCGGCACGCTACGTCCTTCATCGCACAAGCCCCTGGGCACCTGCCTGCGGCCAGTGGCGGCCAGCGGCTCCTGTGGGCGCGTGGGTCCCGCTCACACCTTGCTCTGGATGTGCAGCCCGGGGCTTTGCAGCGCCCTGAGGCCTCGCGCGGTGCCCCACGGTCAGTCCAGGATGCACTAGCCCTCAGCAGTAGGGGAGCGCCCCACGGCAGACGCTGGAACCCCCAGCTGAGGCCAGCTCTGGCTTGGGGCGTCTCACGGCCCCCGCAGCCCAGCCCTCGGCCGCCGCGGTGGGGGAGGACTCCAGCCGGGCGATTTCAGCTGACGGCCGTCCAGCCGCTGGGCCTCAGCCGCGGCAGTGACGCCCAGAAACGCGCCTGGTGGGGGCCTGGAGCCCGCGCGCGCGCGGGCCTGAGAGTCCCCTCCTCGCAGGTTCTGCGGCGAGTGTCTCCAGCCGTGCCTGCAGGTGCCGTCCCCCTTGTGCCCGCTGTGCCGCCTGCCCTTCGACCCCAAGAAGGTGGACAAGGCCGCCCACGTGGAGAAGCAGCTCTCCACCTACAAGGCGCCCTGCCGGGGCTGCAGCAAGAAGGTTACCTAACCCACCCAGGGGCCCGGGGGCGCGGCTCCCTCCCCGTCCCCTCGCGGCCAGGCCTGGGCGCTGGGCTCCTGTGCCTTGGGCACCGCAGGACACAGGCTGAGCTGCGCCCACCAGGATGCGCTCAGCAGCCCCAGCGGCCCGCCCGCGCCCATGGTGTGTCCAGGAGGGCCTGGCTCTGCTCACCCTGGGGGCCGGCGCCCCAACAGTCTCACCCTGGGAGGCAGCCTGTGGCCCGAGCCCCGGCACGCTGCCCGCCCCCTGCAGCTGCTCAGGGGCCCCCAGCATGGCATTTGGGGTCCGGACACACCTGATGGCTGGGAGGGCGCCTCTCCAGCAGCCATCCCTGGGGAGGGCTGGGGCCAGGCCGGGCCTGCAAGGACCTTCCCGGGAGCCCAGAGGCCCAGAAGCCCGCGCCGCAGCTTCCCCTCGCTGGGTGGGCGTCCCCTTGAGAGGCGCCCCCTTGCCACCGCTGCAGAGGGCAGGTGGGCAGCTCCCCTCCCAGGCCATTCCCGAGGCCTGGAGGGAGGTGCCCACCTGAGCGCCGCACCCCCCAGGTGACTCTGGCCAAGATGCGGGCCCACGTGTCCTCCTGCGCCAAGGTCCAGGAGCAGATGGCGCACTGCCCCAAGTTCGTCCCCGTGGTGCCCACGTCACAGCCCATCCCCAGGTAGGCGCCGGGCGGGCCCCTCCGGCGGCAGTGCCCTGGGGGGGGCTGGGGGGACACGGGTGGGCGCCCCGCTCACCCCCGCCCGCCCAGCGCCATCCCCAACAGGTCCACCTTCGCCTGCCCGTACTGCGGGGCCCGCAACCTGGACCAGCAGGAGCTGCTGCGGCACTGCGTGGGCAGCCACCGCAGCGACCCCAACCGCGTGGTAAGGCGCGGGCCGGGGGTCCGGGGGGCGGGGGCCGCGCCCGCACATGCCTGACCGCCCCGTCCCAGGTGTGCCCCATCTGCTCGGCCATGCCCTGGGGCGACCCCAGCTACAAGAGCGCCAACTTCCTGCAGCACCTGCTCCACCGGCACAAGTTCTCCTACGACACCTTCGTGGTGAGTGCCCGACGGGCCTTCTCGGCGCTGGGCGCTGGGGGCGAGGGGGGCCGCGGGCGGGCGGGGCGGAGCCTGCGGCCCCGTGGTCCCGGGCAGCGCTGCAGTGGGCGCGCAGTCCCCGCGGGGCAGACGGCCTGGCCCACGTCCCCTCCGTCCCCAGGACTACAGCATCGACGAGGAGGCCGCCTTCCAGGCCGCCCTGGCCCTGTCTCTGTCCGAGAACTGAGGGCGCAGCCCAGCCGCACACGAGTCTCCCACGTGGACGGGCCGATCTCCCTCCGCCGCAGCCGCGCCTGCACGGAACACGCCTCGGGCCGGCGGAGCGCTGCCCGAGGACGCCCCCGTGCTGGGCCGAGCGCCGCTGGCCTCTTCGGTGCTTTGCCAAGTGGGCGCGGCCGCGGGCAGGGGCACGGGGCGTCCGTCTGCCTCGCGTCACAGCGCGGGCCCTCCCCGAGCCGACGGGCCCGCCGGCCGCCCCGCGCGTTTGTACTGGCCTTTGTGATACTAGAGGTTCTGGCATTTTCTATATTCCCTGGTGTGACGACCTTTTCACGTTTTATAGGGCAAAGACGCAGCCGCACTCTTCCTATCGCAATACCTGTGTTTGACTAGGAACAATAGTATTTTTATGGAACATTTGGAAAATTATATTTTTAAAAAAAAAGCAATCAAAAATAAGCCGGCGCGGGGGGGGGGGGGGGGCACACGGGTGCGCAGGAGCCCTGGCGCTCAGCTGGCCTCGGTCCTGCCCGCCCAGGCCTGCGGCCACGCCACAGCAGCGCTCCCGGCCCCCGTCCGGCCGCCGCCTCCAGGCCCTTCCAGAGCGCTGCGGGGCGGGGCGTCCCTGCCTCCGGCTGAAGGCCGTGACTCCCCAAGCGCGGGGGGGGGGATGGGCGGGGCGGGCCGAAGTGGCTCCCTGGCGCTCGTTGGGTTCAATGCGTAAATTATTGTCGTGTTTTTAAAAAAATAAAACGTTCCAAAGCGTCCATGGAGACCTTGACTGGATTGTCTGTGAGTGTCGGGAGGGGCTGGCCGGTCTCCGCCTCAGCCCAGCCCACGGGGACAGCACCTGCCCCGAGGCCCCTGCCAAGGCCCAGCCCGGCCTCCCACAGGCCCGGTGCCTGCGGCTGGACGCCTCCAGGGCTTGCCCAGCGTGTTCAGCCGGTGGGGCTCGGCCGCAGCAGGCCTGCCCAGAAGCCACACTCCTGGAGAAGGCTCAGGCCTTGGCGGCACCGAGAACGGGGGTCTCGGCCGCTGAAGGCCCCCCGCCCCCGTCACCACAGGGCCGCCGCCGGCCTGGCCGTCTCTGAGCAGCCACCCCCTCGGGCCTGTTGGTGCAGCTTCGGCTTCCCGGACGGACAGTGCGCAAGCCGGAGGCCTGGGTCCCCAGCGGGACCTATGGGGACCGGCAGCTCGGCCTCGGGTGGCGCCCTTGGCTGGACCTCGCGTCCCGTGGGGAACAGCTGCCACCCCTTTGGACCATCCACAGGCCGCAGCTGCCCTCACTGGTGCCCTGACCCCGCAGCGCCTGACCCGCTCCTCACGCCCCCCGCCACACCCCCGATCTCCCCTGTGAGCCCAGGGTGCCGCGGCGGCCAGGCAGCGGGAGGGGCCGTCCAGCTCGCTCCCCCTCACTGCTGTGCTGCCGCCGAGTAGCACCCATGGACCTGGGTGGACACCGAGGTGGGCTGGGGTGGAAGACTGTCCCCCCGGGCCCCCGAGGGGCCGGCAGGCAGGAGAGGGCAGCGTCAGTCACTGCAGCCCCGCCCGGCCCCCTGCAGCTCCGGGCCCCACCGGCCTCCCAACCCTCAGCCGGGGCTCCTGGGACCCCATCACGGCCTGGTGGCGCAGCAGTGTGGGGTGTCCTCCACATTGGGGCTGCGTCTCACAGTGGGACCCCAAAATACCCCAGCGAGGAGCCCGCCCCGTCCTGCCCTCGGGACCCGGGGTTCACACGAGGACCCCCGACTTCACATGCACACACACAGCAGCACAGTGTCTGCACGCCAGGCACACGTGGCCCCACGCGCCACCCGCCCTCCGGGGCCGGTCAGGCTGGGCGCGGCCCCTCAGCCCTGGCCTGCCGGGCGGTGGGGCTCCGCGGGGCTGCCCGGTCGCTGCGAGGAGAGGGTCGCGTGTCCTGCCCCGCAGGTGAGCACACCCTGTCCACAGGGCCGGCCGAAGGGCCAGTGGAGTGCTGGCCGTGCCGCAGCCACAGCCCCGGAGGCCCAGCCGGGCGGCCTGCCCTGCGCCCTCACCAGCAGCCGCGCCCCTGCACGCCGCCCCCGAGCCCCCCAAGGAGCAGGGCCCTGCCCGCCCCCGCCCCTCAGCCTCCCGGGCAGCACCAGGCCGGCCGGCTCCCCGGCCCCCGCTGGAGGCGCTTGCTGGGCAGGACGGTGCCAGGGCTGGGGCAAAGGGACATCGCGCGGCTTCTGCAGGAAAATGGGCATGTGGCCCCTTCCCCAGCCGAGGGAGGGGCTCCCAGGAGCCCCGTGGAAAGTGGGCTCCCCACAGCGGGGCAGGGGTGCGGCCGGCCACCAGGAGCAGCCACCGGGGCACGGAGGACTCAGCGCACCAAGGACAAGACACGGCGGCCTGGCCAGGGCGGCCCAGCGTGGACGCTGCCGACCCCGAGGTTTCCTCCGGATGCCCAGGGCTCCAGCGCACGCGCCCTGGGGCCTCGGGAGGGCAGCGGAGGCGGCAGGCACACAGACGGCCCCTCGGGCCCAGCCAGCACGCTGACGGACCCCGAGGGGCAGCGCCAGAGCTTCCCTGCGTCACGTGAGCAAGTGTGTCGTGGGGGTCACCTTGGCGGCTGGCCAGAGGCCCCGCCAGTGGCCAGTGGGCCGGGCGAGGAAGGGCGGTGTGGGTGGAGGGCCGGCCCAGGTGTGAGCCGGGCAGGAGGCCGCGCAGCCACGCACCCCGGAAGCACCCGCAGGGCGCCCACAGGGTGCGCCCCCTCCTCCCTCCCGCCTCCGGGCACCAGCTGCCCCTCCGTGCTCCCTCATAGCCTCGGAGGCTGAAGTGGGGTCTCGCCCCTCCCATCGCTGGCGCCTCAGTCTCCCCACCCCCAAAACGGTAGGGCTGAGAGGGGCCCCGTGGCCAGGCGTCTCCGCCTTGCCCAAGCCACGGCTGGCAGAGCGCGGCTCCCCAGCGAGGTGGTGGCCCCGAGACCGAGACCGGGGGCCGACCCCAGCCCCGTCCCACCAGAGGCCGCGCACTCTGCTCCCCGAAGCCGCCAGACGCCCAGACTTGGCCCTGGCTCTTTGCGGCCCTCGGGACTCCAAGGACACGGAGGGGCGGTCACGGCTGCCCGGTAAAGTCCCGCTAACCCCGGGAATTCCCCCGGCTTTGTCTTTTCTCCCACCCCACAGTTGGGAGTCAACCCCACAGCGCTCCCGGGAGGGAAGGGGCCTGCTGGCCCTGGGTCCGGCGGTCTCCCCCTGGCCTCTGCCCCAGGCCTGCCGCAGGGCGCTGACAGCCCCTGGTCACCGCCGCGGGTCAGCCGGGTCAGCTTGGGAACGGAGAGCCCGCGCTCCTCTTACCGCGGTGGGTGCGCGGGAGGCGGGGCGGGGCTCCTCCGGGCGTCCCCGCGGCTCCCGCCATGTGGCCCGGGGCGCGGCGGTCCCTCGGCCCCGACCTTCGCCCTTTAGTCCGCGGCGAGTGGGCGCGCCAGGCCCCTGGGGTCGGCGTGACTCGGCGCGCGCGCCAGGGCAGTCCCGTGGGGAGGCCACGCGGCCCCGCACCTGTCCCGGGCGTGGCGCCGGCCCCGCCCCCGGCCCCGCCCCGCCCGCTGGTTGGCCGCCGGGCGCGCGATGCTAATGAGCCTGACCCGGCTGCACCTGCCGGCCGCGCTGCCCTCCCGCGCCCGCGGACACCCGGCGCCCGCGACCTGCCCACCGGCCCGGGCGGCGACCATGCCGCGCTCCTTCCTGGTGAAAACGCACTCCAGCCCCCGGGCCCCCAACTACGGGCGGCTGGAGACGCAGAAAGGTAGGAGCCGCCGGCGCCCCCTCCCCGGCCCGGACTCGGACTCGGACGGGGGACGGGAGGCGGGCACGCGGGAGTTCACCTGCCCGGGTGCTGGGAGGGGAGCAGCACGACCCACGACCGGGCCGCAGGGGGGAGGTGGCCGGCGGCGCCTCGCACACCGCAGCCTGCGGTGCTCGCCTCTCGAGCAGAAGTTGTCCCCCTAGCCACTCCCTCGCCCTCTGGGCAGGAGCGCTCCGCTAGCCCCAGTTCAGGGCGCAAACGGGCCATCTTCCCTGAGCAGGCGGCTTGGAAGGGGCCGGAGGAACGGTGCAGGGGCACCTGGGCTGCGGGCTGGGGTCCCCCCGGAGCATCCTGGTGTGCGTGGAAAGCGGAGGGGATGGGTGGGGAGGCGCTCAGACCTTGTGGCGCCAGGCACAGCTAGTCCAGGGTGCTGCCCCTCTACCCCTCCAGCGCATCCCACCTCCCCCACGCCGGCGCTTGCCCATGGGCTGGCTAAGGGGCTGCCATCCCCTGCACCCCGCCCCGGCTGCGGTGGGGAGACGGTGCTCCTTTCGGGGATGCGGGACTGTCTTGGGGCAGAAGTCCCTCCCGAGTGACCAGAGCTGCGTCCCCAGATGGGCAGCCTCTTGGCTGACTCCCGGGCGCAGGGGACGGAGGCACTCGCAGAGGCCAGGGCCCGCAGCTGGTACTCGCCGGGCGAAGGGCCCCGGGCAGCACCTCCGAGGACCCTGCTCCCTCGCCGCGGTGAGGTCGCGCGTCCCCTCCGGCATGTCTGTGGAGTGAAGCAGCAGAGACCCGCGGCTCACGTGAAGGGGGCGCGGGGGCGTGGAGCAGGCTGGGCGCCCACGCGGTGCCGGTTTCGGAGCTTAGGGGCCGCTGTTCACGGTGCAGGCACACAGAACACCCCCTTATCACCTGTACCCCAAGTGGCCATTTGAAGGAACCAACGGCACGGGGAGCCACGCGCGGTGGGCAGTGAGGGCACAGCCCCCCGCCCTTCCGCGCTCCGAGGGTCCCCCGCCCTGCGCCCGCTCTGCCAGGAGAGGCCCGAGATGCTGGGCCGGGGCCCTCTCCCTCCTTCGAAGTGTCTTCTAGACCCACTGGGGGCACCCCGAGGCAAGAGAGGACCGAGAGGTCTCCCCCAGGAGTCCACAGGCCCGAGGGTCAGCGCCGCCCCACACGGGGTTCAGCCGGACAATGGGGCCTCAGAGTCACAGACAAGAGACCCCCTTTCCCCGCAGGAAGCCCCAGAGCAGCGCGGGGGTCAGGTGAGGGTGCACAGCCGGCTGCGCCCCTGATGGGGACAGCTGGGGTGGGCGGCGGGGGGTCCTGTCCTGGCACCCCTGCCACACCTGTGCCCGTCTCTTCAAATTCCCACCACCCCAGCAGGTCGGGGGCCTGTCTCAGGTCGGCTCACGTCCCCGTGGCGACGCGCCCTCTGTCCCCCTCCTCCGAGGGGCTACTCAGTCCTCTGCCCGTTTTAAATCGCACTTTGTGTTTTATTAAAATACTTCCCGTATCTGGAGACGAACTGCCTCCCGGACCGCGGCTGCGTGGCATCTCCCCGCCCTGCGGGCCGTCTCCCTGGCCAAGGCGGACAGACGGGCCAAGGGCTTCCTCTGGGGCTCGGCAGGGGATGGGCCGTCTGGGCCGGCTCTGCGCTACCCTCAGCGCAGGGTGGGGGCCTCGGCTCATCTGTGCCAAAGTGGGGCGCCCTCGCAGCCGAGCGCCGGGCAGGTGGCCAGGGGTGAGCAGGAGGTGACCGCAGCTAACGAGCCGAGGCCCAGGGGCTGCCGCCTGGTGTCCGGCCGTGCGGGGGCGGGACGGGTCACAGAGGGCAGCCTGCCACAGGCTGGCTCCGCCTCACACGCTCCCCTCTGCCCTCCAGACACCACCGGCCCCTGCACCGCCTGTGGGGGCCTGGGGGTGCCCCTCCTGCTCCCAGAGAAGGCGGCCCCGCCCCGGCCCTGGGCCCACCTCCCTCAGCCCGCACCGGCTCAGGGGGCCTCTGGGCCTGGCCTCCTGGAAGCTGACCGGACAGACCCTCGGGCAGGCCAGGCCCCGAGTGCACCCCTCAAGGACAGCCTCGACCGCCTCGCCCTGCGCCCGCTGCTGGTGCTGCCCACGCGGTGGCCCCCGATCCTGGACCCAGGCCGTGACCAGGCTCCGGACAGACTGCTGGGGGCCGAGCAGGACCTGGGTCCCCCGAGGGGCCTCCAGTGCCCCCGCTGCTGCAGGCCCTACCTCACGCTGACCGGGCTGGCCAGACACCGGCAGCTGCACTGCCCGCTGCAGGCCCAGCGCTGCTTCAGCTGCAGGTTCTGCGACAAGGAGTACGCCAGCCTGGGCGCCCTCAAGATGCACATCCGCACCCACACGCTGCCGTGCGCCTGCGCCATCTGCGGCAAGGCCTTCTCCCGACCCTGGCTGCTCCAGGGCCACATCCGCACCCACACAGGTAGGCCGCCCACTCTTCCGGTTCTGACCGGGGTGACCAGGGCACAGGGCTGCCCCAGGCCCAGGGAGGGGCAGCTGGGCCTCCCTCCTGGCCCTGGCCCCCTCGGCCCTCCCGCCCCGGCGTCCGTGTCCAAGCCCCCCCCCCCGTCCCGGTCACAAGGACGCCTGAATCTCGGCTTGGGGGCCGCCTGGTCTTAACCCGATGACAGCCGCGGAGACCCCCGTCCAGCGAGCCACCTCCGCCAGCCCGGGGCTGGACGTGCGCTTGGGGTCGCGATCCAGCCCCCAACGCACGGTCAGGGCAGAGTGTGAGGGCCGCCTCGGGGTCCGCGCTCCCGTCGCAGCCGTTCAGAATCCTGGGGCCGCAGGACGGGGCGGTGGGGCTGAGGCCCCAGCCTGCAGGACGGCAGAGAAGCGCTGGCCGCGGATGGCCCGGGGGGAGCGCTGCTGGGGGCTGGGGCCCTGGCCAGGGAGTGGGTGGGGGCGCACCGGTGGCTGCCCAGGCAGGGGCAAGGAGGATCCAGGCCGCTGAGGGCTGAGGCCCCGCCATGGAGGCAGGTACCCCACGAGGCCTGCCCCCGGCCCCCGGTCCCCAGATGGGTAGGCACGGGGCCCCGGGCTGTTCCTGAGTGCCCCCGCTGGACTGGGGCCTGCCGCCGGCGAGCCGCCCCCCGTGCCCGGCAGGCCTGCCAGCACCTGGCGGGTGGCGCGGCCGCAGAGGCCCAGGGGCGCCTTCCCAGAGTCGGCGGCAGAGGCCAGGCGCTCAGGCAGACGCGGGGAACCTGGCAGCTGTGGGGGGCCCACGGGTGCTTCTCCCCTGCGGGCCAGGCCTGAGGAGCCGCAGTCCCTGGGGGCACCCCCACCTCGCCTGTCGTCTCTGCGTGGGGCAGGAGCGGAGCCGGCCCCTCCCGCCAGCCCCGGCCCGCCCTTACCCGGCCCTCACCCACAGGGGAGAAGCCGTACGCCTGCCCGCACTGCAGCAGGGCCTTCGCCGACCGCTCCAACCTGCGGGCGCACCTGCAGACGCATGCCGACACCAAGCGGTACCGCTGCGGCCGCTGCACCAGGACCTTCTCCCGCATGTCGCTGCTGCTGCGGCACCAGGACGCCGGCTGCGGCCCCGGCCCCTGAGGGCGCAGGTAGGGGCGGCTGCGCCCGAGCCTGCTCCCCGCAGCCCTGCGCGGGGCCGCACCAAGGCGGGCAGCCCCCGCCCGCCCGCTCACTCGGACTTCTCGCCAGGGAGACGCGCACCGGACAGGGAGCACCACGGCGCCCGCCAGCTCCGGGGCTGCAGCTCTGGGGGGACGGCTGCCCACACCGCCGGCCCTGCCGCCCTGGGCATTTCCGCTCAGAGTGGGCGGCAGCGCGTGGACCCGGCCCTTGGCGCTGAGCGAGTGGCCCAGATCGGCAGGATGGGGGGCTGGGGTGAGCCGCTGAGCTTGGCCTGTCCGAAAGGGGGGCAATAAAGACTCCCCAGTGCGTCCTTGAAGTCCCGAGTCTCGCCCCCAGCCGGGCTCACGAGGAGACGACCCTCGGAGGGGTCTCCAGAGGGTGCAGGGCCCCGGGCTGGGGGCCACGGGCAGGGGCGACACACTGGACTCGGCTGCCCTAGGCCGAGGCGCCATCAGGCGAGCAGGGCACCTCCAGGAAGGCGCAGCCGACAGCGCAGAGGAGCGTGGCCCTGGGCACGCTGGGCACGGCCGGGGCTGGGAGAGGGAGGTGTCCCCAGGGCATTCACGCACTGGGGCAGCTCCAAGGGGCGCCCGGTCTCGGTCGGCGGCCACCGCCAGGCACCGTTCATGGCTGCAGACTGGAGGGCCGAGCCCCGTGTCCACTGCCGGCCCCCCCTGAGGCCGGCTCATCTGCAGCTGGGCCCGGGGCCGGCCTCTCGCCTGCCGAGACAGCACCTCCAGCCCACTCGAGGCCCACACAGGCCAGCGTCTGCCCAGGCGGCTGTGGCTCACCCGCCCGGCCCCGGCGCTCGGCCGCTGGCTGGCCTTGGCCCTGGCCAGGAGTCTGAGCGGCCCCGCGGGCCCTGGGGTGCGGTGCCCACTGTGTGTCTGTCCCTGCGAGGGACCTCTCGCTCTGAGGCGGGCTGCCTGGCCTGGCCGCGGGCTGCCCGCGCTGCTGAGGGGTCCCTGGGACCGTCGCTGCTCAGCCCGCCCTGCTGGGCCTGCCCTGGAGCCCACAGGGCCACTCGGCAGGCAGTGGCCCGGTCCGGGTGTCGGTTGAGTGCCAGCTCCGGCAGGGGCCTCGATCGCAGCTGCCCTGGCCCGAGGTGACCCGACACGCAGACCCCCCAGCAGTGCCCGCTTGGCGGGCGAGCAGGGGCGAGAAGGACCCCGACCCCGGGACCAGCCCTCGGGGCCCGCTGCGGCGGGCCTGCTGGGACTGTGGGCCCCCGCCAAGCCGTCCCCCCGGAACCTTGCCCTCTGGGCCATGGAGCCCTTTGTCCAGGGCCCCGTTGGGCATCACGGTGGCCGGGCCTGCCCAGAGACCGTTTCCAGCCGTTCCGCTCACAGGGCCGGGGGCAGCGCCAGGCCCCTCCGTCGAGGGGACACCACTCCCCGGTGCCCCGGTGAGAACAGGCTGATTCACCCGGGTGCCTGCCCGGCTTCGGGGGCCGAGAGGCGCCCACGAAGCAGCGGGGCTTGGGCGGCCTGGCGGGTCTGCGCCCTCGGCGTGCCTGGCACCCCTCCCGGGTCTGGGGCCTCTCCCTGGCCCGCGCCGCGGCCCCCCAGAGCGCCAGGCCCCTCTGCCGAGCCGGGCGAGGGCGGCGGCCTTGGCACTGCGTCCGGTCAGCTCACAGGAAGGCGTTTTTTTAAATAGCAGCCAGATGCCGAGGGAAGCTACATTGTGAATCGCCGCTATTTCTGGCCCCCGCGTCTAAATGCGGCGACGCACCTGTGGGGCGAGGGAGGGAATTTCACGGGCCCAAAATAAAGTCGAATGTTTTCCCCTTGGCCCTGGCCCCTGGAAAATGCGCTGTTATTTATATCCGGGCTGGCGGGGTCAGGGTGAGGGTGCGCTGGCAGAGGGCACCTGGCAGGGACAGGCACGGAGCGAGCAGGCTGCGGTCAGCCCCGGGCTCGAGGCTGGTGTGGCCAGGTCTTTTCCCGGGGACTCTGATATACAGGCTTTCATCGCTGCTCCACGTGGCCCACCTGTCTCCCCCAGGCCGCCTGCGCGGCCGCACCTGTCCCCACGGGGCGCGGGCGCCGGAGGGTCGGGCGGGGCTGAGGTGCCCGCCGATCTCGGCGGAGCCCCAGACAGGATGCGGAGCCCGGGTGGGGAGGCAGGTGTGGCTCAGGGCGGCTCCTGCGGGCGGAGGCTGCCCGGCCCCGACAGCGCCCCGGCCCGCCCCAGCGTGCCCAGGGAGAAGCCTCGACCGAGGCTGCAGACCGCTGAGGGGTGTCCTCCCCCTAGAAGCCCGAGGGGCTATAAATAGCACCTGGCCAGCACCCTGGGGTCTTCTCCGCGGGTCTGAAAATAGCCCTTGTTACTATCTCTGTGCAGAGAGACCCGGCCCGCGGCCAGGGCAGGCCGGCACCGCCCCTGGCAGAGTTCAGTGGAGCAAAGTTTCCAGCCGCCCTCGGCCCAGGAAAGCAGGACGCCCCTGCCAAGAGCAGGCGGCCCAGCGTGGGGACCCCCCCGACCTGGGCGCGCCGCTGCCCACCGGAGGCGTCCTCTCAGCGAGGGCCCCGAGGCCACCGAGTGCCGAGGGGAGTGCGGGGCCGGAGGTCTGGGCTGCCTCTCAGGCCGACCCTGGACTCCCGCGCCCCGGCCCCGCCCCCCAGCAGCACCGAGCGCAGAGCCCCCGCGCCAGAGGGCCCTGCAGCCCCCGCAGCAGCTGGGCCAGCAGCCCAGAGGGCGCACCGGGCAGCGGGCGATGCCCACCCGGGGACACTTCGGCCACAGGGAAGCAAAACAGGGAGAATTCGAGGGATTTCCGCGGGTAAGCCAGTCTGACGACGAAAACAAACGCCGGCGCCCACAGTGGGCGGCTGACAGGGAGAGCCTGCCAGAGAAGCGTGGACTGCGGCACATGGACGGCGGTGCCCCCAGGGCGCCGAGGGACAGGCCAGCAGCGGGTGCAGAGTCCCTGGCGAGGCTGTGGGCCGCCCCCAAACTGGAGCGCTCCGCGGCCAGACGCAGCACAAGCTCCCCACTTGCTCTCTCCTGGGAGGAGGCAGACAGGAGCCGGCGAGGGGCAGGAGGGGCAGCCCCCTCCCCAAGGGGCAAACTGTCCTGGCCGGGGCAGGGGAACCAGCCCCCAGGCTCCCGAGCGGCCGGGCTCCAGGGCGGGGCTGCGGCTGCCTTGAAGCCTGGCTGGCGACTGGACACCGACTTGGTTTCAATGGGCCTGGCTCCGCGGTCGCGCGCTGCCCAACACTCGAGCCCCACCCAAGCCTGCCCCCGCAGCGCCCAGACCCTGTGCACGTGACGTCTGGCGGCCAGCCCTGCCCCGCGGGCACTCGCGCCCCTCCACAGCAGGTCTGGGCGCAGACCCGCGATCCCCCCACCGGCCTGAGGCACCCGCAACGAGGCGCCGCGAGGAGCGGGAGCGCTGCGCTCTGCGGTGGACCTCGCGGGGACCACAGCCTCGCCGTGGCCCGGCAGCGCCTCCTGGGGGCAGACCCCGCAAAGACGGGCGCGGGGCCCCGCACGCCGGCAGTGCTCGCAGCGGCCAGCAGGGGGACAGGCGATGCGTGGACAGCCCCCCGCTCGCCCCAAAGCACTGCTGTGGGGGCGCCGGCAAGGTCCCGCGCCAGGGAGGACGCACGAGGCGGGCTCCTGAGAGTCCCGGGGGCGGCTGCGCGGAGGCCGGTCCCGCTCCCTTCGCCAAGGCTCCGCCCCCATCCCCCAGGGAGTGAGGCGCGCCCAGGAAGGCGGCACCTCCATCCACAGCACTGGACGTGCCCAGGTGCTGGGGGGGAAGCGCCAGCCGCAGCCCTGCCCTCCTGGCCACACGGCCACGCTGAACAGCCACACCGCAGCTTCCCGGCCCCAGTCGGACCCCAGGGCCGGGGCGCGGGGCCATGCGCTCACCTCTCCAAAGGAGGGGTCAGTGGCTCCGCGTCACGGGGACAAGGGGTGGCAAGAGAAACATACAGGCCACCTGGACCGCGAGGGCGGACTGCAGGGCTCCCTTGTGCGTCGGCGGCCACTCTCCTGCCCGGGGCGTTTGAGGGTGGCAGCTCCCCGAGACACTTTGCTGACCCGGATTATGATCACCTCAGGTGGCTCCTGCCCCCCGTGTCCACACGTGCCCTTTACCCCCTCCCCTTTCTGTAACAAACCCGTCCTTTGGTGAAGAAAAAGAAGAGAGCAAAAAACCACCCAGGGCACCCACCCGGAGCGCGCGGCCACCTCCAGAGCCCCTCCCAAAGCGGGGCGTAGCGCCACACCGCACCGTGCCCCACACGCCTCGCCTCGCGGGGCGGGGGGCTTAGCGTGCCAAGGAAGCGCGCCTTCCCCAAAGCCCCAACCCATAAAACCGACACTGCTGGAAACACGGGGGCTGGCGCGCGCCCCTCTCCCGTCTCGACAGAACCATGAACGCTCCCAGCCCCGCCGGCCACCGCGCGGGGGGCACAGAGGGGCGTCCGGGGCGACGGCCGCCTACGGAGTGGCCTTGGCGCGGGCGCCCGCGACAGGGGTCGGGGGGTGTTCTCGGTCTATTAACCGCAGTGGGGACCGCACTTCCGACGGGGGCAGCGCGTTTACCCCGAGGTTAAAAGCGGAGCGGGGCCTGGAGCCCGGGCGCCAAGCGGTGCGCTGATGGGGCTGGGCCCCCTGGGGTCCGTGAGCGGGACCCGAGAGGGCAGGAGACCCCGGCGCGGGGCGCAGGGGCCGGGCGGCGGGGATGGGGGTGAGCGGCCGGGAGACCCCGGGCGGGGGCGCGAGGTCGGAGGCTGAAGCGCGCTTTGGAGCCGGAACGCCCGCCCCCGGGCCCGCGACCCCGTCGGCCCCGCGCGCCCACCGCCGCCGCAGCTCCCCGCCCACGACGTCCGGGGCCGCCGCCCCTCGGCCTCGCCCACGCCGCGCCGCCCCGCGCGCCTACGCACCCGCCGCGCCTGCGCACCCGCGCGCCGGCGCCGCCCGGAGCGCCGCTCCGCGCCTGCGCAGACCGGCGCAGCGCCCCGGGCCGGCGGGGGCGGTGTCGGCAGCCCGTGGTCCGATCGCGCCCATTGGCCGCGAAGTGGAGCGGGGCGCGACCTGGCCGCCGATTGGGCCGCGCGCGAACAGCTGGCCCCGGGGCCAATCGCGGGACGCGCAAAACGCGGGGCCGGCCGGCCGGCGGCCGCGAGCGCGGCGAGTTTCGGCGATGGCCTTGGAGAAGCGGCTCGCGGCGGTGACCTGCACCGCGCCGGTCAACATCGCGGTCATCAAGTACTGTGAGTGCCGCGGCGGGAGCGGGGCCGGGCGCAGGCGCGGGGCCGGCGCCCCGAGAGCGCGGAGGCCGCGCTGCCGCCCATCGGGCACGGTCCGACCCGGACTGTCCAGTCCCCCGAGGGCGCCGCGTCACAGCGGGGCGAGTGTCCGCGGGGACACCAGCGCCCCTGGCCTGGCGCTCGGGGGCCACCCTGGACTGGGGTCGGAGTTCCCTCCCCGCATCCGGGCGGCGGGAGCGCCCCACGCCCTCCTGGTTGCACCCCGGGGGGCTGGGTCTGTGGCCTCGCTGGCTCCCCGACCTGGGTTTGGGCCCGGAGCCCTAGCGCCTGGCCTGCTGCTGGGTGCAGGTCCGCCCCCACCCCGCACCCCGCCGGGTGTCTCAGAGCTGGGGGGAGACGTTGAGGTGACGGCCAGTGGTCCAGTTCCCGCCGCCTATCTTTGGGGTCACAGGCAAGACGTGTGGCCTAGTCCTACACCTCGGAGACTCTCTCCTGTTCTTCCTAAAAGCCCCGCAGCTTCTGTCTCTCGCTAAGCCTGTGGCCCCCGCGGCGTCCGACACGAGGTGTGCGGCCGGTTGGGGGTCACTCTCCTGCGGAGGTGCCTCCTCCCTGAGGTCCTGGCCGGTCAGCCCCGTCAGGGGTGGGGCTCCGTCTGGGCCGCTGTCGACTGTGAACACGGCCCCCCGACACCCCACAGGAGTCGGCGCAGGCTGCTCCGAAGCTGGGGGACGGCTCGGGAAGGGCTGGCTCCTGGCGGGCGAGGCCAGCAGCCCCCCGAGGGCGCACCCCGCATCCAGGGCCGCTGGGGCCTCTTCGGCACCGGGGCTCTCGCTGAAGCGGGCAGGAGCCGGACAGGCAAGGGCGTGCTCAGGGCCTGGCCGCTCCCAGCTGACTGCCCAGGGTGCGCCCGAGCCCGGGAGGCTCCAGGCCTCCTGCCCCGCGGTGCTCTGAGGCGAACTGAGGCTGTGCAGGCACAGGGCTGCTGAGGTGGTGCGGGGGGGGCTGCGGGCGGGCCGGGTCTGACGCCGGTCTGCCGCAGGGGGCAAGCGCGACGAGGAGCTGGTCCTGCCCATCAACTCCTCCCTGAGCGTCACCCTGCACCAGGACCAGGTGGGTGTGCGGGCGCCTGCCGAGCGGGTGACCGAGGCGGGTCCCCGTGCCAGCCGGCGCCTCCCGACGCACCCGCACCTTCCCTAGCTGAAGACGACCACGACGGCCGCCGTCAGCCGGGACTTCACCGAGGACCGCGTCTGGCTGAACGGCCGGGAGCAGGACGTAGGGCAGCCGCGCCTGCAGGCCTGTCTGCAGGAGAGTGAGTGACCTGCGGGCTGGCCGGGCTCGACCCCGCCTTGCTTTGCCCGGGTCCTGCGGGGAGCACCGGGCCCCCGGCTGCTCGGGTCGGGCTGGGGCCTGGTCAGCGCTGTGCCTGGCCTCCCTGTGCGCCCCCGCGTGACCGGCGTCCCCCCGCAGTCCGCAGGCTGGCCCAGGAGCGCCGCGGTGGAGGCGAGCCGGACTCCGCCCTCAGCTGCAAGGTCCACGTGGCGTCGGTGAACAACTTCCCCACGGCGGCCGGCCTGGCCTCCTCGGCGGCTGGCTACGCCTGCCTAGGTGGGTGCGCGTCGGGGCGCGCGGACTCTGGGGACCCACAGACGGACCCCGTCCACGGAAGGAACCCCAGCTGGTCCGTGCCTAAGGGACGGTCTTGCTGGCGCCACCCTGGCGACGGGTGGCCCCTCCGAGCGCGCCTCTGTGCTCTGCCCCTGAAGCCCCTGTTTGCGGCAGCCGGTCCCCCAGGCCCCCCGGGTCGTGCCCCCGCGGGCGCTGGGGGCTAAGTCTCCTGCGCCCGCAGCCTACACCCTGGCCCGCGTCTACGGGGTCGAGAGTGACCTCTCGGAGGTGGCCCGCCGCGGCTCGGGCAGCGCCTGCCGCAGCCTGCACGGTGGCTTCGTGGAGTGGCAGATGGGGGCGCGGGCGGACGGCAAGGACAGCGTCGCCCGGCAGGTGGCCCCCGAGTCGCACTGGCCGGAGCTCCGCGTCCTCATCCTGGTGGTGAGTGGCTGGGCGCGGGGGCCCTCGTGCACTGGGGGGCGCGGCAGGGGCTAGCGTCCCTGGCCGCGGGCACGTGGGGCAGCCAGCCGTCGCCCTCGCGCAGGTGAGCGCCGAGAGGAAGATGACCAGCAGCACCGCGGGCATGCAGACCAGCGTGGAGACCAGCGCCCTGCTCCGGGTAAGGCCGCTGGGGCCGCACGGCCCAGGGCTGGCCCGAGGTCGGTGCGCTGACCGCTGACCGGGAGCGCCTGCCTTGCAGTTCCGGGCAGAGGCGGTGGTGCCGGCGCGCATGGCCGAGATGGCCCGCTGCATCCGGGAGAGGGACTTCCACGGCTTCGGCCAGCTGACCATGAGGGACAGCAACCAGTTCCACGCCACCTGCCTGGACACCTTCCCACCCATTTCGTACCTCAACGACGTCTCCCGGCGCGTCATCCAGCTGGTGCATCGCTTCAACGCCCACCACGGGCGGACCAAGGCAAGGCCGCTGACCCCGGCCGCGAGGCGTGAGCCGCCCCGGGGCCACGTGGCACGGGCGGGGGCCACGGGCCTGGGCGTGCTGGCCCTCACGCTGCTCGGCTGCAGGCGGCGTACACGTTCGATGCGGGCCCCAACGCCGTGGTCTTCGCCCTGGACGACGCCGTGGCTGAGCTCGTGGCCGCCGTGAGGCACGCCTTCCCCCCCGAGTCGGACGGGGACAAGTGAGTGTGGCCGGTCGGGAGGGCGCGGGGGCCTCAGGGCAGAGCGGGCAGGGCTGGGCCCGAGCTGGGCCGGTGCGTGTCCTCTCCCCCGCCAGGCGATGCAGGGAGGCCTCCGCCCGGTGCCGCTCCCTGCTGGGCCTCAGCTGTGACGTCCAGTGGGTGGGGGCCGGGTGCTGACCTCCGCAGGGGACGGGCCGCCAGTCCGTGGTCAGCCTCCGAGGCGGGCGGGCCCCGGTATTCTATGCCGACCCCGCGGGGGCTGCCGCCTGGCCACGTCAGCCGAGCCATGGAGTGACCCGCACCCGGCTCGCAGTTGCCCGGCCCACGCAGTTCTTCCCATGGCAAAGCCCGAGTGACTGAGGCCTCAGCTGGCCACCTCCGGGCGCGCGTCCAGGCGTGGGGCGTCGGCCCCCCTCAGCCCCCTGCCCCCCCAGGTTTCTGAAGGGGCTGCCGGTGCCCGCCGCCCCGCTGTCGGAGGCGCTCAAGGCCGCGCTGGCCCTGGACCCCACTCCCGGCGGCGTCAAGTACATCATCTCCACCCAGGTGGGCTGGCCGGGGTGGGCCCTCTCGGCCTTGGGGGCGCCCCACGCCGCCCTGCCCTGGGGGAGCAGCTCCCGCGTGTCGGGGGCGGCTGGGGGTCCCAGGGCTGGACACCGGGCAGCCTGCGGTGTGAGGGCCGCAGGTGTGGTCTGAGCGCCCGAGACCCCCAGACCCGCCTGTGGTGAACGGAGCCTGGCTGGCCGAGGGCGGGGGCAGGGCACCCCTTCCGCCTGGTCCCCGTGGCCTCACGCTGGTCTCTGCGCCTAGGTGGGACCCGGGCCGCAAGTGCTGGACGACCCCTGCGCGCACCTGCTGGGCCCCGATGGCCTGCCGAGGCCAGCCGCGTGAGCCTGCGCCGGAGCTGCCGCCTGGGCTGGGCGCTGCGGGCAGGGCTGCTGGCAGGCGTGGGAGCCTGACGCCATGCAGCTGCGGCTAAGCTGGGGCAGCGGGTGACCACGGTGGGCGCCCCGAGAGGGTCCGTGTGGAGGAGGGCCTGGGGCCGGGCGAGCCCCGCGGGTCCCCGCCGTGGCTGCCCAGCCCTTGAGGGCCAGGCCTTGCGCTCGGCAGAGGGCGGGAGGTTTCTGCAGAGGACGGTGTGGGGGTGTGGCTGGCTCTGGGAGCCTGGCCGCTGGAAATAAAGGCGCTGACCCCCAGCCTCACCTGCTTCTTCTTGGTCCCGAAGCGGCGGCATCACCCAGGCCTGCCCTGCGGCCGTCGTGCCTCGCTGGGGCCGAGGTGCTGCCCTCCTGCGGAGGGGAACAGGGAGTGGCATCTCTGTCCCAGATGGACTCCCCTCACCTGCTGCCCGCCGTGGGCGCAGGCTGCGGGCACGGATCTGGCTCGGCCTCCTCGGCTTCTGGGACACAAGGTTGGGCTGTGGCTGGCATCCCGGGAGGGAGGGGCAAGGGAGGCGCCCCCGTGGACGGGGCAGCCGCAGCCCAGGGGCCTTCGGCCTGCTCCTCGCTGGCCTGGAGCCCTCGGGTCCTCCCTCCGGAGCTCTGGCGGGGAGCGGGCCCTCAGGTCTGGTCCAGGAGCCGCCTGGGCGCTGCAGACGCGGGCAGGCTCAGGGAGGCGGTCTCCGGGGGCAGCGTCTGGGGAGAGCTGGAGGCCAGTGGCCAGGAAGAAGGGCCCCTGGGCTGGGGCCCCCGACGGCGCAGGGGCGCCATGCTGGGGGCTGTCCCCAGCCTTGGCCGAGGGCGCGCGCTCCCCCTGGCAGGCAGGTCCTCTGGCCGCGGTGCCCGCGCGCGAGGTGCGGTGTCTGGGCGGGGCGGGGCCGGGGGCGGGGTGGGGGGGGGCCCGGG
>PVIJ01002470.1:0-78116 GCA_004024925.1 Scalopus aquaticus | reverse complement strand
GCCGAGCGCGCCGCCATGGGGCAGATCGAGTGGGCCATGTGGGCCAACGAGCAGGCGCTGGCGTCCGGCCTGAGTGAGTACGGCCGCGGGGCCCCGCGCGGGAGGGGCCGCCGCTCGGCCCCCGTCGGGTGGGCCCGGTGGGGCCGCCTGGTCCTTCCGGGGCAGGGGCATCGGCGAGAGGCCCCACCCCCAGGCCGGGGCCAGAGGCCCTCCCGGCCCTGCAGACCTGCGCCCCTCCCCCGCGGCCCCTCCGCCCGCCTGCCAGGGGGAAGCCGCAGCCAGGGGAAGCGGGGCTTTCTCCCCGGTGGTTTCCGGGGTGTCGCCACCCACCGAGTTGGGAAAATGAGGCGGCCGGGCACACCCAGGGGGCCGCAAGGGTCTCCCTGCTCTCCTGCCCCCCCAGGACCTAACCCTGGGCGGCCTCTCCCTCAGGCCAGCCCAGGGTGGACTCCTGGGCTCTAAGCCAGAGGGGCCGCTCCATCTCCAGCCCGGGAATGTTTCCACGGGGGCTGCTGGGTCTGCGCCCCACTCTAGGTTAGCGGGAGGCAGGCCCAGCCAGGCCTCCCTGGGGACTCTCCGCCCCCGGAAGCACCTGCAAGGGGTTTGTGCCCTGGAGGATGTGGGGGGAGGGGGCTCCAACCCCGCCCACCGGGACTCCCCCCAGTCCCCTCCCCCCAGGGGCAGTGGAGAGGGCAGAGCTTTTGGGAGGGAGCAGAGGGGGCTCCCCGACCCCCACTTGGGGTCCACTTGGGCTGACAGGCAGGGCGCAGGAGTCTGTTCTGGGTCAGGCTGGCCACCGGTCTTGGCATCCAGGGGTCCAGATGACACACTCCTCAGGGGAGGCCCCAAGCCGCCCCCACCTGCGGGCCGGCCCCCCGCCAGCTCCTGTCTGACGGTCTCAGCCCCTCGGCCACTCCACGCTGGGGCTCGGGCTCCAGACCCCGCTGGCGGCCGGTCCCGCAGGCTGCTTCTGTCCCGGAAGGCTCCAGGAGGCTGCGTTTCCCGTCACCTCCCTTCCGCAAACCCCTCGCGGGCAGGGTCACTGCCCAGCCGCACCCTTCCCCACGGGCCTCCCTGCTTCCCGCAGCCTGGGCGCCCCGCGAGCTCAGCCGAGCCTGCGGAAGCCCGCAGGCTGCACCGGGGTCCCGGACACAGCCGCGCCCGTCCAGCCCGCCCTGCTGACGGCCATCTCTGGGCAGCCTCCAGAGGCCTCGGCTGGGCCTCGTCGGCCATCCTGGGGCGCTGCCTTGTGCTGGTAGGTGGGGCCGCCCTCGAGCCCCTGGGGGGCCCCGCGCCCCCAGCCCAGGGAGGACATGGCCCCCCGCCGCAGCCGCCCCTCTGCTGACTGCAGGCGGCAAAACTGCAGCTCGGGGGCGGAGGGCTTGCCCTGCTCACCCCCAGGGCACAGAAGTGCTGACCAGCACCAACGGTTAATGTGTGGCTGAGCCCAGAGCCGCCCGCGGCCGGGATCCCCGGGGCAGCGACAGGGGCCCCCCGCTGGGGCTGAGGCAGGAGGCCCCGGCCCAGCCTGGCTCTTACAGGGGGCTTCGGGGCTGGCGCACGAGTCTCCACAGGGGAGCCGGGGGCCTGCGGGAAAGCCCCGGGCCGGGCACTGCCGGACGCAGGGCTGGCCCCCACCCCGTGCCCCGCCGGGCGGCCACAGCTCAGCATCTGAGGAAGCGCCTGGGGAGTCAGGAGACCCGTCCCGGAGCCGGCGAGAGCCAGGGGGCCGGCGCGCGGGGGCGAGCGGCTCAGCCCAGATGCGCGCCCGCGTGTGCGCGTGCCTGTGTGCGCGCACGCTTAGGGGAGCAGTAAGGCAGGACGGGACCGTGGGCTCCGCGGCACCCCAGAGGCGACAGGCCCCCATCCCTGGGAGCGTGGGCGGGTGAGCCCTGGGTGGGGGCAGTGGGGTGCGGGGGTGGCCAGCATAGTGCCAGGCCCAGGCGCCAGTCCAGAGGGGTGAGGGGCGGGACGGGGTGAGGAAATCCGGGTGAAGGGGAGAAGGAAGTTCTCGCCGCCCGCGGTTGTGAAATCACTGCCCGCTGCAAAGACCTCGTCCCCGAAAAGGGGGCTCCCTGAGCAGCCGCAGGCCTCTGTGTCCAGGGGGCAGCGGGGTCAGGTGTGAGACGGGGACCTCAGAGAAGCTGTCCCCCGAGGGCCATCTCAGCTTGGGGGCTGCCTGGGCCTCGCAGGGCCTCGGGGACGCCCTGGCAGGAGGACCCGAGGCCAGAAGGGGGGCAAGGAGGAGCCGCGCCCTGTTACAGGAACAGCCCCGTGGGGGCTGGGGCTGAGCGTCAGAATGAAGCCCGAGACCGTGCAGGCTCAGCCCGCCGCCACGCGGCACCCCCAAAGGCGCCCAGTCAGCCTGTCCGTAGCGGCCCCCACGCGCCCCAGAGAGCACCGGACGATCCCTCCACCGTGGCCGGCCCAGGGCCCGCAGCGGCGCCCACTGCACCCTGGGCCGCGCGTCTCCCTGCGCTGGGTGCCCTGGGCGGCCCCGCCTCCGAGTCCTGGGGCCGGGCGCTGCGTGAGGTCCCTGTGCGGTCACGTGAGCTCACCCGGGACACTGCCCGGCTGTAAATGGCGAAACTGCACCAGCCGTGGCTCTGGGGCCGCCCTGTGTGGGGCCTGCTCACCCTTGTGCTCTGTCCACAGTCCTCATCGCGGGGGGCATCGTGGCCACCGCCGGCCAGTTCACGCAGTGGTACTTCGGCGCCTACTCCATGTATCCTGCACCGTGGCTGGGCGGGCTGGGGACGGCCCTCCACCGCTTGCACGGGCCCTGGGGTGGTGCTGGGGGGCTCGCCCGAGGCGGGCGGGGGTCAGCGCCGGCCCCAGGGCGGGGGAAACACCGCTGACTGCCCCCTGGCTGCCAGGCCTGTGCGGGAACAGGCCACACCCCCGGCTCCGCCCAGGGCTGGGCGAGCGGCCGGCCCTGTGCCCCGCCAGCAGCTTCCCTCGGCGGCCTCCGTCCCCTGTGCCGAGCCCAGCGGCTGTTCCTTAACTGGCCAGCGTGGCGGGTGCGTTCGTGTGCCTGCTGGAGTACCCCCGGGGCAAGCGGCAGAAGGGCTCCACCATGGAGCGCTGGTGAGTGCGTCCAGCGGCGCGGAGGCCGGCCGCGGGGCTGGGGCTGGCCAAGCCGGGCCTCGGGAGGCGGAGCCCGGGCTGCCCTCGCGTGGCCGGCGCCGAGGGCCTGAGGGTCCCGTGTGCCCCGCAGCGGACAGAAGTACATGACCAGCGCCGTGAAGCTGCTGGGGCCGCTGTCCAGGAACTACTACGTCCGGGCCTTCCTGCACCTCGCGTGAGTGGGCCCCGCCCAGCAGTGTCCAGATGAGCTGACCAGGGGCTGCCACGGCCTTGCAGAGGCTGGGACCCCGGCGCGCCCCACGCCTGCCCTTCGCCGCCTGACCCTCCCCTGGCCACGGTCTCCACGCTGAGGGGCGAGGGCGAGGGCGGGGGCTCCGGGCCGGGCTGCCTCCCCACGGTCAGGGAGCTGAGGGGGGGGGCGGTGGGGCGGGGGGAGAGGGGGGGACGGGCAGCCAGGTGTCTGGTGCGGCCGAGGTGCCGCCAAGGCGGGGAACAGCCCCAGGGGGCCCCCACTCAGCCGCCAGACCTGGGGGGCGCCTGGTCAGTCCCGGGCCCTGCCGACGCGCCATCTCCCCGCTCCCGCAGCCTGGCGATCCCCGCGGGCTTCTTGCTGGCCACCATCCTGGGCACGGCCTGCCTGGCCATCGCGAGCAGCATCTACCTGCTGGTGAGTGGCATGTGTGGCCGGCCCCTGGCCCCGGTCCTCAAAGCTGAGCCCAGGCCACCACAGAGTCGCCGGGGGACCCAGCGCACGTCGGTGCACCCCTGCGGTGCACCCGCCTTGCCTGTTTCCCTTGTGGCCCAGAGGCAGGGCCCCGCTCTCTACACCGGGCACACTGGGCAGCGGCCACAGCCGCCCCCCGCGGTCAGCCTGCCGGCTTGGGCGCGAGGGGTCCCGGCACCCACCTTTCTGCCCCTCGCGGGCTGCGTGGGCTCCCTCCTCGGCCTCGGCGGCCATGGCTGAGGCGGCTCGTTCCACCCCCGCGCCCTCGGGGCTCCCGGCGGCCATGAGCCTCGGGCCGGAAGCGGAAGCGTCTTGGCCTCGCTCCGGCGCTGCGCGGCCCAGCCCCCCATGTCCCCCCGGCTGGGCTCCGGAGCGTCCCCCTCACCCTCACATCCTCCGTCCACGTTTCTTATTGGGGTTTTAGTCTCGGTCACTCTGCTGGACTCGCGTCCACTCTAACCACAAGCCATGCGGCGGCCTGGGGCGTGTGGCGCCCTCTGCTGGACGGGCGTCCCTCCGGCCCCTCTAGCCAGGGGTGGGGGGTCTTCTTTTATGCTCCCCGCATTCTGCGAGGCCACACGTGTTTCTGGGCGTAGCGGGTATGGGCCGCAGCCTCCGCCCGCGCGGGGTCCTCAGGGGCTTCAGTGTGGCACGGCCAGCGCTCTGTCGCTGTTTCGGTTTCCTCTGATTTTTTATTTGTTCACTCTGCTCCTTTTTTTCCTGCTTGATGTTGGAGTCTGTGTTTTAGCAAGTTCTGGGGGGGCACAGCCCCGAGGCCCCTGGGAGGCTCCAGGCGGGGGGAGCCCAGGGCGGTGGGGGGGCTCCCTGCCCCGGCCCCTGTGGGTCAGCGCCAGCCCCACTGTCTCTGGACTGTCCCCGCGTTCCGAGGACAGTGCGGCCGCAGCCGGCCCACTTCGCCTTGTCCCGCAGGCGGCCACTCGCGGGGAGCAGTGGGCGCCTATCGAGCACAGGCCCAAGGAGCGGCCGCAGGTGGGCACCACCATCAAGCAGCCGCCCAGCAACCCCCCGCCCCGGCCCCCGGCCGACGCCCGCAGGAAGCCCGACGAGGAGGGAGCAGCGGCAGCGGGGCTCCCTGGCGGGGGCCCCCAGGTCAACCCCATCCCAGTGGGCGACGAGGTGGTGTGACGGCGCCGCCAGAGCTGCGGCCAATAAACAGCGCGGAAGCTGCGGAAGCTGCCCGGCCTCATGTGTGGGCGCGGGGGTGGGGCCCCCACCCCTGGGCTCCCGCTTCCTGCTGTGAGCCCCGTCCTGTCTCCGGCAGCGGCCCGCGGAATCAGGGGCGCCCCCGCCCGCTCCGGAGCCCCCCAGACCTGCCAGGGGCCAGGGGGAGCCCCGCCGCCCTCCCCCGGGCCGAGTCCTCTGCTCCCTGGGCCATTGGGCGGCTTGTGGGGGCCCCTGGCTGCCCCAGCACCCCTTCTCCGCTCCCCAGGCTCCAGTGCGGGCGGCCCTGCATACTCGCTGGCGCGGGGAGCTGGGGTGGGCACTGCTTGTCGCCCCAGTGGGGCTGGGGCCCCTTCCTCCTTGAGGGGCACCCCCTGGGCCCCCAGTCACCCCAAAGCCTTGGAGGTGCCTACTGCCCCTCCTCCCAGCACACCTCACCTTCAAGCCAGGGGTCCGGACTGGGCGGGCGCTCCCCTGTCAGTCCCCCAGCCCCGCACAGATGGCCGCCCTGTCCCCCCCGAGGTCAGCAAAGCCTTGGGCCTCCCTGACCGCACCCCACTCCCAACCCAGGTCTGTGCTCGGCGAAGGCACCGGCCCTCCGACCCCTGTGGGGGGCGCTGCCCGCTGGGCCCAGCCCAACAGGCCCAGAGGTGGGGGCCGCCCTGGCCGCAGGGAGAGCCCCACTGCCCGGGTGTCTGTGACGACACGTTTACATTGATAATTGTTTCACAAATAAGGGGTGCTTGTTTGCCCCAGGGGGCTGGGGGAGGGAGCTTGGGGCGTCCAGTGAGGGTGGGGGAGGGGCCCCCAGGGCGCCCCTTCTGTCGCGGGCACAGGGGGGCGGAGCCCCCTCCCGTGCTGCCCCCGTGGCACGGCCAGGCGCAAAAATGTCCAATAAACGCAGCAGCGCGGCAGGACGCAGGTGCAGCCCACGGGCACGCGGGCGAACTCCGGAAGGCGAAGGGGGCCGGCGGGCAGCGGGGCAGGCTCGGCTGCCGCGGGGCCCGCCCTGGCACTCAGGCCGCCACGGCACGGGCACTTGCCCAGGCCAGCTTGCGCGGGTAGTGGCTCTGTCGGTGTCCCCTCGCGGGCAGTGGGTGCCCAGTGTGCTGTCCAGGGGCCCCCACTGCCCTCCCTGAGCGCAAGGGCCGGGGTGCTAGGCTTCCCGGGGCCCCTCCCTCCGACCCTGCCCCCAGAGGCGGGGGGGTGGGGTGGGTGGAACTCTCCCCCCTCTGGGAGCCAGTGTGGTAGCCGCGGTGCGGTGGTCAGCCTCCAGACTGACTCCTGGGAGCCTAGCGGGGTGACCACCCTCGAAGGTGCCGGGGGCTTCAGCGCCCCAGGGCGCCCAGCTCACTGCTGTCTCCAGGGCGAGATGGGGTGCTGGGGGAGCTCCGCGTCCAGAGGCTCCTCGGAGCGCAGTGCGGGCACTGGGGGTGCGCGCGCGGCCCGCTGCCTCCATGCTGGACACCGGCGCCACCGGCAGGGCCTTCTCCCACCTGGGGCTCGGGCCAGCAGCTGGGGGGCCGGCCAAGCAGAGCAGCCCTGAGGGACGGTGCTGTGGACGCGGCGAGCGCCCCAGAGCGGGTCGTGGGGGCCCAGGCTGCGGGGCCAGCAGAGCAGGACCAGGAGGCCAGAGCAGAGCTGGGGGCAGGCACGAGGGGAGGGTGCCCAGTGAGGAGACGCCCCGCTGCCACCCAGCTCACCGTGGCCCCCGGAATGCCAGTGGACCGCGGCCGGACACGGCAGCCCAGGGCGCCCGGCGGCCAGGCGCGCGCAGGCGCGGCCCCGCCCAGCACGTCTGGCGTCAGGGGCCGCCCGGCGGCTGGGGGGAGGCGCCGGGCGGGCGCAGGTGGCGCGGGCGCTCCCGGCTGGCCTCGGGCGTACCTGCGCGGCGCCCGGTGCTCCCTGTGCCTGGGCCACGCCAGGGGACGCACAGGCGCCCTCCGGGAAGGCCGCGGGTTTACTCCTGCCGTCCCCGCTGACCTGCCGCCTCCTGCCTTCCTGCCCCGCTTTCCTGTTAACCCGCCCGGACGGACGCTCGGACGCCTGGGCTCCCGGCCCCTCCCTCCCCCGGCCACGCTCCTGGGGCCCAGGTACTGGGGGGCTGGGCCGGCTCCCCTTGCCCCGCCCGGAGGTGCGCGAGGGGCTGCTTCCCCCGTGTGCTGAAGATGCGCCCGTGCCCGGCAGCTGGGCCTGGGGGCCGAGGGCCAGGGCGGCCTCCAGCTCCGAGCGGGCTCCTGGGCTCGAGCCCAGGTCCAAGGCGGGGTGAGGATGGACACCTCGAGCGCCGCGCCCCGGGCAACCCCACTCAGGAAGCCCCGCTGCAGCTGGCTGGGCCGGGGGCGGTGCGGTCGCCCCAAAGACGGCTGGAGCCCCGTCTTGTGCCTGAGGCGCCATCACTCCGTCTTCTTTTCGAGTTAGCTCAGGCGCTGCGGCTGGGCCTGGGCGGCGAGGGTGCCCCTCCTCCCCGGGGCAAGGCCCAGCACGGGGCTGTCCCTAAGCCTGACCCCCCCTGGACACGACGGCCGGAGGAGCCGGCATGGCGGCTCACTCCTCCGGCGGCCGAGCCGAGCGCCTGAGACCCGGGCTGGGCAAGGCCGGACGGGCTCTGCCAGAGGCGGGCAGTGGGCATCGAGGAGCAGTGCCCGGGAGGCTGCGTGGGCAGCCACAGCCCTGCCCGGCCCCCAGGGCCGCCTGGACAGGGGCGGGGCGGGGTGTAGACGCAGGGGTGCGGACAGCCAACCGGCGGGTCCAAGGTGGGGAGGCTGAGGCCGGGAGGCACGACACGTGGGCTGGGCCAGGCGCCTGCAGGGATTTGCTCCAGACCCCGGGTCCTCCCTCAGCCCACCGGACCCCTCGCCTTCACCAAGTGGGGGGACCGCGGGCCCCTCTGCGCCTGCACTGGCTCCCCCGGGGCTCCGGCCCGGCCAGCGTCACCCCGTGTCGCGTCCACAGGTGTCTGGAACTTGCTCTTCAGTGACTGGCGGAGGGGCCGGGCCTGGCCCCCAGTGTCTGCTGCGGCCTCCGGGCCCTCAGGGACCCGCGTCCTCGGCCGCCACCCCTGGCCGCGCAGACGCCGGCGAGACAGGTGCTTATCAAAATATTTTATTTCAGGAGACCCCTCAAAAAAGACCCTCCACATTAGACGCCCAACGATACCCTTGGCCTTTTTTTGGTCTTTTCTGTATTTTTTTCCTTTTTAAATCAACTAAAACAATTTGATGCTTAAAATAAAAGATAAGAAATATTTCCCAATCGACTCAGTCAAGAATATAGATCTATCTGCTCCGGGGCGGCGGCGGCGGGCGGCGGGCGGCATGGGCCTCGCGCGGCCGGCGGGAGCGGCTGCGGTCGTCTTCACTACGCGTGGCTGCTTTTCCAGCGGAGAAACTTTTTCTTTTTTAATTTTTAAAAAGAATCACAGCCAAATGAGACATTAACTGCAAAACCCGGTGGCTGCGCTCTGCCCTATTTATAAAAACCCGCGCGTCTCTGGCTACACCTTCCCGGGGATCTTGGCCCGCTTGCGCGCGATGGCGTCCTCCACGGCCCGCAGCTGCTTCAGGAGCTCCTCGCGCCGCGACAGCGTGCTGGCCTTGCCCGGCTTGGCGCCGCTGCCAGCGGGGGCCGAGCCGGTGTCCGGGGCCTTGCCGGGCACGCTGGTGACCTTGCTGGAGCTCCGGGACTGGGGGGACAGCTGGCGCTTCCTGTGGGGGGCAGCCGTGAGACACAGCCGGCATGGGCCGGCCCCGGCGCCCTCCCGTCGCCCGTGGCTCGGGGTGAAGGGCAGCGTAGGGCTGGCGCCCCGCTAAGCGGCCCTGCGTTCTGGGGCGCGGCCCTGGCGCGGGTGGGCGGCCGGGCTGTGTCCCTGGCGGGAAGGTGCCTGCCTGCTCTGCCGCCTGCCGGCCCCGCCTGGCGAGGGGCGGGGCTGCCCTCCCACCCGGGAGTGCCCAGGGCGGGGCACGCACCTGTCTGGGGGGGCCACAGCAGCCTTGGAATTCTGGCCTCTCTGCCGCTCCGGCTTTGGGGAGCCGAGTCTCCCGCTAGACTTCCGGTCCCGAGAACCTGGGCAACGGGAGCAGGTGTCGGGGGCCGGCTGGGCCGGGGCGGCCTCGCAGCCCGAGGGGTGGGCAGGGCCTCTCCCGGAAGGCCGAGCGCGCCCCTGCGTGTTCGCAAGGGGTGAGGGCAGGGCTGCGAGGCGACGAGGGCAGGCGTGCCTGGCCTGCACGTGCGGGGGACCTGCCGGGCTGGGGCTGAGGCCCGGCGGTCACGGCTGCCGCTCGCAAAGGGACACTGGAGCTGCAGTCCCCCAACACCGCGTGGCGGCCCCCCGGCTGCCCCGGGGCTCACCTCGCTCCGGGGACAGGTTGGCGCGCTTGGCCGGGGGTGGGCTCTGCCGGTCCTTGTCCGCGGGCTCGTATCGCTTCCTGCCCCCCTTCTCGGCCGCCTGGAACAGCGGACACACGGGCGGGCAGCCGGGCCGCACCCTCAGCCAGACCCTCCCCGCCCCCAGGACCGCGAGCGAACCCCACGGCTCCACGGGGCCCCTGCCCTCCTGTGGCTGGCGCAGGCGGCCCTGGACGAGAGCCGGGGCGCCGCTCACCTTGTTCAGCAGCGTCAGCTTGATCTCCTTGTGGGCCACGAAGGTGCCCTGCGGGGGCTGCCCTGGGGCCACCTGCGGGGCCGCCGGGGGCTGCTGGGAGGACTTGGCGCCGGCGGACGGCTTCGGGGGCTTGGCGGCCTGTGCGGACGAGTCCCTCCTCCGCTTCTCCTCTCGGACCCCGTCCTCCTTCTTAGACTTCCCTGCGGGAGCAGCGTCCGTCAGACGCCACGCTGCGCGCTCGGCTGGCCCCGCCGCGCCCCTGCAGCCGCCGGCCCGCACCAAGCCCGCACCTTTCTCCTTCTTGGTCTGGGCCGGGGTGGGGGACCTGGAGCTGGCGGAGGACACGGGGCTGGCCAGGTCCGCGTACATGTCGTCCGAGTCCACGCTGCGCCCGGTGCTGCTGCTGGACGTGGCGCTGGACACGGAGGACACGCTGCTCACACTCAGGGACCTGCACACACAGCGCGTCGGTGCCACGCAGCCGGCCACCCTCCCGGCCCTGAGGGCGGGGCCCCGGGTCGCCTCGGGGTTGCCCCTCGCAGCCCCGGCGGGGACGGCGGCCACGCTATTTGCCGGGAGGTGGCACGCATGGCCGCGGTCCCCGCCCGGGGGGCTGGCCGACGGGGGGCGCCGAGCGGGGGCGGGTAGCGACCTGGACCTGGAGCTGGAACCGCTATAGCTGCTGCCGCTGCCGCTGCCACTGACGGTCCGCCTGCGGGGAAGCAGAGTCGGCCTCAGGCCTCTGCGGGGGCACAGGCAGCGTCCCTCGGGCCGGCCGCGCCCGGCAGGACAGAGGCCTCCCGCCTTCAAGTGCAGCTCTCGCCCAGGATGACACACGGAACCTCAGCGGGCCCCACAGCCCGGGCCTCCCTCCAGGGGAGATGAGGGCCTGTCTCGCCGGGGCGCGCGGGGGGCCGCGCCTCCCCATGCCTGACGGGGCTGGGGCCAGGCGAGGAAGGCCGGCAGAAGCCACGCTGGTCGGGGTGCCCCGCCGGGCCCCGAAGGCACTCACCTCCGGGGGGGGGTCCGGGCCTGCCGCTCCTTCCTCCGGGCCTCCCGGGGGTCTCCCAGCTTGGTGGGCTCAGGGGCGGGAGCGGCGGTCTTCGGGGCCTGCGGGGGGGCTGGAGGGAGGGCCGGCTTCTTCACCGCCTTCTCTCTGCGAGGAAGGAAGGTCCAGACGTGGCCCTTGGGGGTGGCCGCCGCGAGGCCGTCGGCCAGGGGCTGCGGCCGGGCGGACACGGCTAGCGAGGGTGGGAAGCAGTGCAGTGAGCCCCAGCCGGCCACCCCGTCAGCGCACCCCGACGCTGCCCGTCCGTGCGCGGGGCCCGGGACCCGGCCACGCTGGGGACGGGAGCTGCGGGAGCGGGGAGCGGGGCCCACCCGGCCGGGAAGCAGACCCGCGCCGGTCTGGGGCCCTGGCGGGGGGTGCCGGGGCGCGGGGGCAGGGCAGCTGGAGAGCCAGGCCCTCACCGCACTCGAGGCCCGCGCCGGGCAGGACCGCTGCCCGCCTCCGGCTGGGGCTGCGGGGGGCGAGGACGGGCGGAGACACTCACCCCACTTTCCCAGGAGGCAGGGCCGGCTCCCCCTTGGCTCTGGCAGCAGGTCTGTGCGGGGAAGGGGTCAGGGATGGGGACGGGGACGAGGAGAAAGACCGGGACCTAGGAGGAGCAGAGGCGTGAGGCCGGCGGCGTCCACCGCGGCCAGCAGGTCTGGGGGGCAGGGCCGTGGGGCCTGACCCCGTGGGCCTGGGGTCGGGGGGACAGAGGCGGCTCCTCCGCGACGACCCGGGCGCTGCTTTCCACAAGGGCGCCCAGGCAGCGCCTGCATGGGCCGGGCTCCCTGGCGTGAGGACGGCCACCTGCGGCCGGGGGACAGGGCTGGGCCTCCTCTCGCCCCCGCAGCCCGCCCCGCCCACCCCGCGCCGGCGCACCTGGAGCGGCTGCCCGAGAAGGAGCTGTGCCTGGAGGAGCGGCTGGAGTAGGAGCTGTAGGACGAGGAGCGCGAGCGCGAGCGCGACGACCCCGAACCGGAGTAGGATGAGGACCTGGACGACGACCTGGGGGCGGGGGTGGGGGGGGCGGGCGCATGACTTCCTCCTGCCCTGCCACGGCCGCATCGCCAGCAGATGCCCCCGGGGGCTCGAATGGGGCCCTGCCACTCCCGGGCGTGCCGGGCTGCGGGGCGGCCACCCGCCCTCACCTGGAAGAGTTGGAGGCAGAAGCCGACGAGGCTGATGTCTTCCGACGCCTTCGTGCCCGGCTCGGGGAGACCGACACCCCCAGTTTCTTTTTGGGAGACTTGGACCGGCGCCAGGGGTCCTTCCACTCGTCTGCGCGCTTCACCTGCGGCCCCGCAGGGGCGGCCTCCTTCTTTGGTGGCTCAGCTTGACGGCTGGAAGCGCAGGGGCATTGAGCAGGGCGGGCCCGGACCCCCATGCCCCCCGCATTCCTGGGAGCGCGACCCGGACCGTCCCCGACTGCGGGGCTCAGGCCAGCAGCCGATGGGTGAGCCGGAGGCCTCGGGGCACGCCAGGCAGTCTGAGACGGTCTCGGCCGCCCTCTGCCCGCAGCCCTGTGCGGAGCTGGGTCGGGTGCCCAGGCGCGGCCGGCTGGCGAGCAGCCCCGGGGCAGGATGGGGCCTGCCAGCCACCAGGAGGGCAGAGACCCACAGCCGCCCTCGCCCACCCTGGGCGTCTGCTTCCACGGCGCAGCCTGCAGGGCGGGGCAGGGGTCAGCCGCGTCCCCGGAAGGCGGCACTGCCCACACGCGCCCACTGCCCACTTCACGCACGGCCACTCTAGGCTCCCATTCACACGGACACCCCCGAGCACCCCAGACCCTGACACTGCATCCGCCCCGCGGCCCCGGCACCACGGCCCCTTGGAGACGGCCCGTGCTCCCCGTCTGCCGACATCTGCAGGGAGCCTGGCTCCGCGCGAGGCCACCTCCCTGGGCTTCTGCGAGGCTGTGTGGCCTCAGGAGCAGCTGCCCGACGGCTCCCCCGGCCAGGGACAGCACCGCTTAGGGGAAAGCCTTGGGCATCACACGACGCCTGCAGGTGCTTTCAGACCCCGCCGGAGCCGCGGCCAGCGCCAGTGCCTGAGGCCCCGCGGCGGGTCGCAGCCTGCTCTCAACCCGCGGCTCGCGCGCCCGGCCAAGGGGAGGCCGCTGCCCGACACCTGCGAGCGCGCATCCGACATGCGGCGCTTCCGCCATCAGGCCCGTCCTGAGGCGCCAGAGAGGCCCCAAGGACAAGCAGGGCAGGCCCGGCAGGCTGGGGCCAGCCCCTCTTCGGACGCGCAGCGGCAGCGCCGAGGCCCTGGGGCTCCCGGGAGACCCGGCTGCCGGGAGAGGCTCCCGCCGTCCCAGCCAGAGGGCGCTGCGGGGGCGGGGCGCCGTCTGCCCGAGCGGTGCAGCGTCCCGAGCGTGACCGGCGTCGCTGTCTGTGCCGCCTCCTCGGGGACCCTGGACGGGCGGCCTGACTGGCGCAGAGGCCCCTCCTCAAACACATTCACGTTTGAAAAGTAAAAACCGCCGAGACCAGCACTTGGCCGCCCGCCAGCGCCGGAGCAGAGCCGGAGCCGCGGTGAGCAGGGCGCCCGCCGCAGGGCAGCGCCGGGAGGGCCGGCGGGAGAGCCCCTCAGCGCCGCGGCCGGAGGCTGACGACGTCCTGGCGAGGGACCCTCGTGGGCGCGGACAGGCAGCCCCATGGCACCCCCGTGGTGCGGGGCCTGGGCACCGCTGCAGGAGCCGTGGACAGACACCGTGGGGCAGTCACAGCTGCGGACGTCACGCCCCGAGGTCAGAGCAAAGCGGAACGAGGGGCCAGCCCGGCGCCCAGCCGCATGCGGGGCAGCGTGATGCGGCGGCCGAGGGGTCTGGGGATGCAGACCTGAGGGGAGCCAGGCGGGGTCAGACACAAGCCGTGTGACGCCACGGCGGAGCTCGACTTGAGACGCGGGGACGCCGGGGCGTGGGCTTCACTGACGGACCCCGAGAGCTGCTCCTCTCCGCCCGGCCCTTCGGGAGGCTCCGCGAGCGCTCGGACGACGCGCTCCGGCTGCCCCCTCGGCTGGAACAGCCGCACCGCAGGGCTCCAGTGGCCCCGACTGGCTGCTCCGCCTGCTGCCGGCCCCCGTGGACACGCCCCTGGTGCCCCTCCTGCCAAACCCCACCAGGCCCAGCATCCCTGCCTGGCCCGGGTGTGCAACGAGGCATCACCCCCGCAGGGGCTGCCGCCACCGTCAGGAGCCCCAGCCGGGCAGAGCCCCGCGCGGGCTCGGAGCAAGAGCCTGGCCAGACGTGCTGACTGCTGACTCCCTCCCACCCTCGGCTCTCAGCTCCGCACAGAGCGGACCCCAAGGGTCAGAGCGGGCCCTGGGGGCTGAGGGGTCCGCGTGCAGGCTCGGCCCCGCCCGTGCCCCCTGCTGGCCGCGGGGAGAGCCACGCGCAGCCGCCCTGACGGGTCTCGAGGGCCCGCAGGCGGACTGGACGCCACGCTGCCCTCTCCTGCGGAGGCCCAGAGCAGGGCACCAGGCCGGGGGGTGCACCGGGCACGCGCACAGCTGCTCTGGGAACGGCCTTGCGGGCGCTGGAAAGGGGACGAGCAGGGGGCTGGCAGGGCCTTCCGGGAGGGCCGGCGTCCACCTCGGACACCCCGCGACCTAAAGGGTGAGAGCGGGGCGCACCAGCAAGCCTGCCTCTCCTGCCGTGGCCCCCCCCGAGGGCAGCGGGCCGGGCCCAAGAGCCAGGCTGGAGCCGGCCCGCCACCAGCAGCCCCACCGTGAGCCTGTGTCCAGAGGGCAGACGTGCTGGTGGAGCCTGGGCCGGGCGCAGGGACACCGCGCGGCAGAGGCGCTGGGAGCAAGCAGGCAGCCCGAGGGCCGGGGGGACGCGGCGCTGCCTGCACCCAGCACGAGAAAGGCCGTCTCGGCTCCTGACCGCGGGGACAGACCTGGAGGGAGACGGGACCTGGCAAGCCAGCCCCGGCGGCTGCGGGGAGACGCCTCGGGAGGGCGCGGGGCTGGCCGGTGACCGGTCCTGGGGGCCGCGCGCAGACAGAGGCCGGTCGGCGAGCTGCTGCACCCCTGCGGCCCTGGGCCGTGCTGGCCGCGCACGCGCAGACATACCCCAGCCCTGCGGTGCGGGCGGCTGGCGCATCTCATACACCCACGTGCGTCACCCACGGCCTCAAGCGCCTTACACAGACTCGTGTCAGTTACGTATCTCGACAATGCTGAAAACAGGAGATCTTCCCTTAACACTCTGTGTGCCAGTGCCCTTTAAATCTACCAGCTTTGGGGCCAGCCATTTTCTGCACCACCGCATGAATGGTAGAAGCATTCAATAAAGCACACTCAACTCCTGAACGACTGGATATTAAAAAAACTGTAATACCTCTCATAAAACACCTTACCCTTTCACCAAAACAATGTGTAAAGCATCTAGACTGAGTATCATCAAAGAAATAGCTCCTAATAGTTCCAAATAAATCCACCGTGGCGTGAAAAACCGGAGACTAGATAGACACGTATTAATCCTTTGCACTCGAGCGGCACCGCTACGGCGCCCGAGCGGTTTGGAACTCGATATGTTTATTCACGACGTGTAATAAGATATTCTTATCGCAATTACTTCCGTGGACCAGGCTCAGCCTGTGTCCTTTGCCAATTCTTAGCTTAGTCTCAGCTTAGCATTCGCCTAAAGCAAACGTTGACGACGCCCACCGATGTACCCGACTAAATGGAAAGCTCCATGTTGTGCTAAAAGGGGCAAGAAGGGACTGCGAGGTTTGCTCTGACCGTAACAAGCCTGGCGGTAGACGAGAAATTTCCTATCATTGTGATACGTTCTGACAAACCGAGGCTGCATCTTGGGGATTGTTTTACTAAATATCACACAAAAACTAATTACAGAGTGCAATATTCAACAGATTTTGTTGTATTCAATGTAAAAATAAATAAATTGGTGAAATTTCATTACTTGTATATGTTTGTTTGAATATAAAATGATTTCACAGTACGTAAAACGCTTCCCTAATATAGCTGAAATTGTCTCGAGTGGCTGGTTCGCCCGTGCGAAAAAGGCCTCGAGTGCAGAGGGTTAATCTGTGAGTGGCCACCTGACACCGGTGACCAAAACACTCAGCGATACGGAGCGGAGCACAGAGTGTTACAGTGGAGCCGAGAGGACGGCACCATCCCGGGACGCGGCAGCCCACAGGGTGGCAGGGAGCGGCGCAGCCCAGGCGCCGGCGGGAGCCGCCCTGGGACACGCGGGCACTCAGCACCTCAGCGGGGAGGCCCGTTTAAGCTGGCCAGCCGGGGGCCAGAGAGCCCAAGGGGCCGGGCATGGCCGGGCACGTGGGAACACCGCACGCCCCCGGCCCCCAGAGCACCGACCCCACCCCACTGCCACGAGGGTGGTGCCATGGGAGGTGGGCGAGGACGTCCGGGCCCTCGCTGCGCCGCTGGGGTGCTCAGGGCACTCGGGTGCACGCCCACGAGAAGCTGCGGCGCGGGGCCCTGGGGCCCAGCGGCCTGAGGGCGACTCCGGCGGTGCAGGGGACACAGGGGGCTGGCCGGGCCGGTTGGCGCGTCTGGCACAGCGTCGCTGAGCGGAGCCCCCACAGCCACCCCCACCCCTGTGAGGCCAGGACACGTCCCCAGCGCAGAGGGTGGGGGAAGCCGCAGGAGCTGGGCCTGGGGCGGAGAGAGGCCAACGGCGTGAGTTTTTTGTGGGGACAGCAGCATTTAAGACGGGCGACACCAGGCCTGCGAGCACAAGAACCCCAACTCCGCGCTCAGCGGGGGGCGGCGCGCACACCCTCAGCAGCGGCACCCGCGCGGCTTCGCCTGGCACTGAGGTCTCCTAACTCGGGCCATCTGCTCTGCTCTGGGATTCAGGGGGGTTTAAAAACGGGCAGGGGCGGGGGCACTGCCAGCCAGGCTGCAGCGCAAGGAGGTCCTCGCCTGCCCGCCAGCCCCAAGCTGGGCCCTGCCTGCAGTCGCAGCACCTGCGCCAGACGGCCGGACGCAGGTGTTGGCAGCGCTGCCTCCGGGACACCCGCTGCTCCGGGGCCGTGGCTGAGCCCCGGGTGCCCCCCAGTCTCAGGCCTACCTGGGCGGCTGTGGGGAGCGGGGCTTTGGCTTCTCCTTCTCCTTTTCCCGCTCCTTCTCCCTGTCGCGGTCCCGGTGCTGTCTGTCCTTCTCGTCCCGCTTGGCTCGCTCTCGCTCCCACTCCTCTTTCCTCCGCTGCCGGTCCTTGTCCCGCTCACGCTCCCGCTCGCGCTCGCGCTCCCGCTGCCGGCGCTCCCGCTCCCGGTCCCGCTCGCGCTCGCGCTCCCGCTGCCGGTTCTCTCGCTCGCGCTCGCGCTCACGCTCCTTTGTGGGAGACACAACACAGGGCCTGAGCAGCGCTCTGGGGCAAGCACAGAGGGAGCAGAGCAAGCCCCAGGCGTCGGGCGAGCGGGTCTCACGTCCAGGTCTCTCCCCAAACACGGCAGACGCGGCTTAGGTTCCAAAGGAGGGGAGCATAAGCGAAGCGGGGCGCTCGCAGCATGGATCCCCGGCCGCCCCGCACCCATGCCATGCGGGCAGAGGTGCCCACTCCATGGGCAGGACCGAGATACCGCACCTGAGATGGCACCGGGTGATGTCTGCACAGAGGGCGCCCGGCAGGCGGCTCGCGCTCTCCCGAGCAGCCCGAACCCCTCCCACTCTGACCTCTCCCAAGCAGTCGCCTGCGCTGAGCGTCCAAGTCAGAACCAAGCAGCGCCCGCCCCGCAGCCGGCCTGCCCCGGGCGAGGAGGAGGACACGGGTGGAAGGGACTCTGCGGCCCCGCACCGTGGGGGAGCTGCCCAGGACCCGGCACCCACAGCCCACCCAGGAGGAACTGCCCGCAGGGGAAGGGCGAGGGACGGCCTCGGGCCGTGCCCCACAGCGCAGGCCTGAGGCGGCACGGGCTGTCACGCGAGGCACACACAGCCGCCGCCCCCGTCTCCCGGAGCAGCAGCTTCGCCCTGTCACCCTAAAGCATGCGGGCAGGGGCTCAGCACCGGGGCACGTGGGCGTCCCACAGCGAACCCTCGCAAGGAGCACGCAGGACACTCGTTCCCCAGACTGACGTGGCCTGGCTGGCCGGCGCACGGAGAGGCCTGGGGGCGGCGCCATGCAGCGGGAGGAGCGGTGCTGGCCCCGGGGTGAGAGACGACCTCACCGCGGCCGTCGCTGGCCCCACCGGGGGCCCGGCGGCCAAGCACAGCGCAGCCAGCAGAGGCCCGGGCGCGCGGCGCCGGTACTCACGCGGTAGTTGTGGTACGGCTCCGCCTCGGTGTACTGCACCCGGAAGTTCTCGTACTGGCCGCCGCGCCAGAACCGCTCAATCTCGTAGTCGTAGTAGGGGTCTGCATAGGGTTCCAGGCTGCGGAGAGCGGGCGCGGGCGACAGCCTGGCTGAGCGGCAGGCACAGGCGGGGTGCAGCACCAGTCCGCCCGCCCCGGGGAGCCGGCGCGCGGTGTGGGGCACTCTGGGACTCGGGGCTGAGCAGACCCGGGAGCCTGGTGGAGCCGGAGCCGACGCGGAGGCCGCGGACAACGCCCGCAGACGCCAGGACGCTGGCACTAGGCCGACGCCGCGCCCAGGAACGCTTGGGACAACGGGCGGGGACGCCGCCACACGCGGCCGCTGCCCAGCGCTCAGGGCAGGGCCAGCCTGGCCTGGAAGGGGTGCTTCCCGGGGTCCAGTGAGACCGCGCCGGGCAGAGCTGACCCAAGCCTCCGGGAGGCCAGATGGCAGAGCAGCCGCGCCGGGGCGAGGAGGGGGGAGGCCCACACGCAGCAGGGAGGAAGGGGCGGAGGCCGGACACTGCAGCCAAGCACGTGGGTCCACTTCGGGGACCTCGGGGCCTGGAGACACCCGAGCAGCGGCGGGAAGTGGGCCGACAGCCTGCGTCCGGCCGGGGCGAGCGGCCGTCGCCCGGAAGCCTGCTCTCCCACGGGCCCATGCGCAGCCCACCCTGGGCCAGAGCCTGAGCATCCGCACAGCGCCAGACACGCAGGTGCCGCGGCCGGGGCGCTCAGGGGCTTGTCCTGGGGGGCACCAACCTGGCCTCACAGGAGGGAGGCGGAGCCCACCCTGCCCGGGAGCTGCCACAGCTTCCTCGACGGGGCGCAGGAAGGGGAGGCCCCGGCTGCCATGCGGCGGTGGCGCCGGGAGGGGCTCCTGGCTCTGGCCCACGCTCTCCAAGGCGCCCACTGCTGGCCGAGGCCCAGCCCCGCCCGTGGCGCTCCGGGAAGCGGCTCCTCAGCAGCGGAGACGCCCCCGCGCCCACAGCGGCTCCACCCTTCCCGCCAGGCTCCAGGCGCAGGGCCCTGGGGCGCTCGGCCGAGCAGAGGCTGCGCCACACGCTCTCGGGCCCAGCAGCGGGGAGCTGAGGCCCCGAAGGCCCCGGCGTGCCTGTGGCCACAAGAACACGAGACCCACACCATGCGCCCCCCAGGACCCCAGAAAACACCTTCCACAGCGGTCCCGGGAGGCCGGGTTCGGGGGAACTGGGTTAAAGTGAGGGGGGCCTCCTGCCCCAGGGGGAAAGGGCCTCTAGCGTCCCCTCAGCGACGAGCTGGAGCCCGGTGGCCAGCTGGCCGGCCTCTGGGGGCGCCGGCTGTGCCAACTCTACACTGGCCCGGGAGGGCGCGTGCCAGCCAAGAGCTGCATGGCCCCGGCCAGGCCAGCCTGTCCCCACGCACGAGGGCTGCAGGGCACAGGGGCCTGAGGAGGGCTGAGGGCCGGGGACACGTGAGAGTCAGAGCCGGCAATGCCTGGGAAAGGTCATTTTGACAAATGACGCGGCTGAATTGGGTTTAATCGGAAAGACAAAGGTCTGGGGAGCGTCCCTGCCCCGTCCCACAGCTGACATCTCGGGGCCCGGGCGCCCTCTGCCCAGGGCCCGACTCCACACCAGAACCCGACCTCCCAAGGGGTCTGAGGTGACAACTACCCCCAATCAGCATCAGGTTAGGGGTCAGCCCTGGGGCCAAAAGCAGCTTCACAGTGGCCTGGAGGCCCAGGCAGACGCGGCCACCGGCCACGCGCCCGGAGGTCCTGAGCGGGCAGGTCTGAGGCAGGCCCGGGAACCTGCATCCCGAGGGGGTTCCTGGGCCACGCTGGAGCCCCCCGCGCTGTGTGGCGGGGGAGCAGCCCCACCCACAGCAGGCTCACCAGCACACGGGGCGAGGCCGCCTGGGCCCAGCCGCCCGCCACGGGCCAAAGGAGACAAGGCTCTGCCTCGCCTCGATGGAGGGCCCTCGAGTGAGTCCTTACCCCACCGGCGGGGTTTGTCAGCGGGCTCTCAAGGGCACCTTGATTCGCCAGCTGTTCCAGGTGAAGGGGGGGTCAGCAGAGCAGGGGCCGGAGCCAAATGTGGGGGACGCATGTTCCCGCCAGGCTGGGATCGGCAGGAGTCGGTGCCCGGCGCCAGCCCCTCCCGAGCGCTGAGGAGCCACGCAGGGCCTCGCGGCGGGCACGCCCTGCTGCTCTCCCTTCGCGCCGCACAGCCGACGCTCGGGGCGGGGCTCCCTTACGCGGCGTCTCTGACGTCCCTGGTGATGCGGTAGTTCCAGTCTCGGAAGACGTCATTCTCTTTGTCAAACTCCCGCTCGTCCTCGCCGATGGTCACAGTGAACCTCTTCTCCTCGAAGTCCGGCTCCTGCTCCTTTCGGATGGTCGCTTTTTTAAGAACCTGCCGTGGCGAGAAGGGAGTCAGGCGGGGCAGAGACCTGCCATGACGTGGGCGCCTCCACGGTGCAGGGGCGGGGCTCGGCCGCCTTCCAAGGCCCAGGGCCGCGGCAGAGACGCGCACCCCGCAGAGCTCGCCCGGGGCTGGAGCGGGTGACGGGGCCCAAGAGCCCCGCCGGCCACTCGAGAGGACGGGGCAGGGGGCCCTGCTCCTGGCAGTGACGACAGTGGGGAGAAGAGCCAGCCTGGGGCGGGGGTGGGGGTGGGGGCAGCAGAGTACCAGCCCGGCACCAGAGCAGGGGACAGCCGAGGGGGGACGGCAGGGGCGGCCCTGGGCGCTGGGCGCTGCGGAGACCGGGCCCCTCTGGGCGAGCCCTGGAGCAGCACCATGCGGGCCGGTCAGCTGCGCCCCGCCGTGTGCCTACTACGTCCTTGCTTGCGCCCCCCCACCCCGGCCCAGCCCCCGCCCTGGGCCTGGCGGGCGGGGCCGCCTCTGTGCCTCCAGCCCCCGCGCCCTTACCTCCTTTGCGTGCCGGAGCCCCCGTTCCCAGGCGCTCTCTGTTGGGGGTTCTGGAGGGGGCGGAGGCAAAATTTCATCAACTACTGGCCCACCCTATTAAAAAACAAGAGGGGAAAAGTTGAGAAAAAAAGGCAAACTTCAAATCCATCAAGAAGTGGAGGACAGACACACCGAGACCTCAGTCGGCGGCACTGCCCGCTCTCCCATGCTCCCTCATCCTGGACTCGGCTGCCCGGGGCTCGGGCCGCCACTATGGGGAGACACAGACGCTTCGGGAAGGTGGCTCTGGGACCGAGTCTCAGAAGCGCCCTCGTGTGAGGCAGCGGCGCCCTGTGCCCGGGCGGAGACTCAGCGGAGCCGCCGTCTCACCGGCAAGGACGGGAGGTGTCACGCACCCAGGGGTTGGCAGGCATCAGCGGGTGAGGTCCGAGAGGCGGGGCACCGTTGGGCGGGAAAGGCTCGGCTTTGGTGATTAGGGAGTAGTTGCCCTTGTCGTTCACGCCGGGGTGTATAAACCTACAGTTCATTCCCCAGGTGCAGTTCCCTACGGAAACAAGAGTCAGGTCAGAACGGGTCTGGGAGGTCAGCTCCCGGGCTGTGCCCGCAGCTGCCGCCTGGGGCAGTGCCAGGAGCAGCCACCCTGCGGAGGCCTGGACCTGGGTGCGCTGCAGCCTGCAGGGCTGGGACTCGGCAGCTGCACACGGTGCCCGGGTGCTCCCGGCCCCAGTCCTCGGCAGGGCCCCCGTGAGGTTAGGCCAGCAGCACTCAGAGCTCCTGAGGGGCACACGTGGCCCCTGTCCGGTCAGGGGACAACAGGCATGTCCCACAGAAACGGACGCGCCAAGGGCCTCCCTGCTGCTGCAGCAGTCGGGCACTGTGCTGTGGGGCTGTTGGCGGTGCACGACACGGGTTCAACACCCGGCCGGGGAGATTCCCACATGGTGCGGCAGACCTCTCCTGCCTCGCCTGCCGCACCCTTCAGCAGTGTGTTTCTGATCTGCCTGTTCTGCTCCCCACGCTGTCTCTGGTGAACCCTCTCACCGCCTGTACCTCAGCTTGTATGCATAAATAAATAAATCTTTTCGAAAAAAAAGGGAAAAGAAACAGACGCGCCAAGAGCCGGCCAGACCACAGGGCGCGCCCGGGCCCGCTTGGCCCAGGGGCCGCTACTTGAAACAGGAAGCCGTCCGGGGCGAGCCCCCGGCTCTGCGGGCCTGAGCTTCTCCTGTTGAAATCCTCACCCCGTTTAAGGCAGTCCTGGTACTTCAAACCGCGTTTTACAGAGCAGACAGACAAGCACGGCAACAGATGCTTACGCTTTACAGAAGACCAAACAGTCGGCTCCGAGTCTCGCCAGGAGCAGACCCCGGGACACGGAAGGGACTGCTTCCCAGCATGGAACGCAAGACGCCGCTAAAACTTCATTTGAACTAAATTAAATTCACAGGCTCAAAAACAAATGCGGAGCGAAAGTCTACATGCAGTAGCCCCCTACCCGCGGGGGGCCACATGCTGAGGCCCTGGAGGCCCCAGAGGACACGCCGGAAACTCCGCAAGGCCCCCCCCCCCATCCCCCCGGTACCGGGGCGCACTGCACTTGAGCTCTGCAGGGAGCACGGCCGCCCACGACCTGGCTGCAGGGCCTGGGGAGTCTGGGAAGCAGCCGCCCTCAGAGCACGTCGGGGTGATCGCAGCAAAGACGGGGGGCCAACAGTTACTCAGGGACTTCCCACTGCAGGGGTCGGCTCTCTGAGCCCAGCTGGCTCAAGGGTCAGCGCACTTTCAGAAAACGCTTTTAACAGCTGGCCAAGGTGGTGCTTCAAACCGCCGCCGCCGGCTCTCCACCCCGAGCGCCCCTGACGGTGCGGCACGGGGCTCACCGGCGTCCGGGAGAAGCGGGCTCCTCAGCGTGGTGGGGGTGTAAGCCAGCGCTAAAAGCTGGCCGGACGGCCCGCTGGCGGAGCTGGAGCTGCGGTGACACGGCGGACTCGCGGCCCAGACGGGCGTGAGAGGGGGCCCAGGCCGAGGCTGGCCAACGTCGCCACGGGCACGTGGCCTCTGCGCCCACAGAAAGAGGCCCTCGCGCAGAGACGCGCAGGAGCACTGCCCGCGGGCCGTGGCCCCGTGCCCCGCGGCAGACCCGTATCCGCCCTGCTCGTGCTTCTCTTCTGCTCCCACATCACCACGAGCCCACGGACACGGCGTGGCCATTACACCCACGGCCCGCGCGGCCAGAGCGGCCAGAGCAGGTGCGCGAGACGTGGAGGGCAGGGCCCGCTCCTCGAGCAGAACCAGGTCCCCGATGGAGTCTCTCTCGACGCTTGACCCCGGCCAGCAGAGAAGACTGTGGCGGTCCACACGCATGGCAGCCAGCCAGCTGTCAGCCGACAGAGGGACACGCCAGTGAGACCCGCCAGTCTTTCGGAAAGCGGGTGTTGTGGGGGCAGCCTGGCAGGACGCCCCAACCTGCCGCCAGCACTGTCTGCTTTCACGGGAGGAGAAACAACGGGGTTAAGTAAAAAGCAAACAGGGCCTTCCTGGGGGCGCAGCGGTTAAGCGCTGCGCTGTGGAGCTGTCGGCAGTGACGACGCAAGTCCGACGCCCGGCTGGGAGATTCCCACATGGCGCGGCAGACCTCTCCTGCCTCCCCGCTGCTCCCCTCAGCAGTGTGTTTCTGATCTGCCTGCTCTGCTCCCCACTCTGTCTCTGGTGAACCCTCTCGCCGCCCCACACCTCTGATCTGTACCCCGGCTTGTACGCATAAATAAATAAACCTTAAAAAAAAAAAAAAGCAAACAGTCCTCGGGGGAACGCAGCAAAAACGCAGGCCCTCAGCCACGAGTGGGGGGTCCTGGCGGCCATGGCGTGAGACGCTGCCGTCCACGCTTGGGGGTCCACCTCACAAGGTGGCGTCACGGGGAAAGCGAGTGTGCGGAGGGGACGGCAGCGCCACGCCCGGGAACAAGGCTTCTGCTTCTCTGGACACCCGCTCTCGCCGCAGACTCGGAGCAAGGAGGCCGGCTGAGGCCAGGCGGCCTCCGCACCAGCGGGCAGGAAGGGCTTGGCAGGGCTCCCCCGGCCAGACGGCTGCGCTGCGCGGCTCAGGGCGCCCTACGGAGGCTGGGGCTTCCGTGCGCTGTGCGCCTGCCGGCGTCTCCCCATACGCACCTCGCCCCCCCACCAGGGCCTGAGCAAGGCTCCCGACACGGCATCTCGTGTGAACCCTCGGCCCCACCTCCCGCGAGTGTGCGCAGTGCGGAAGAGGCGGCAGGGCCAGCGCGGAAGGGCTTCGCGACTGAAACTCGCTGTGCACGAGGAAGGCCAAACAGAGCAGAACCCAGGAGCGAAACACAAAGGCCGAGCACACATGGACAGAGCCCGTCCAGGCCAGCACACGCACGCAGGGGCCGCCGAGGGCTCCGTCTCCGTCACCGCAAGTGGCATCACAGCCCGCGTGGCTCCAAGCCCCACCTGTCAGGGACCCCCGTGGGAGCCAAAGGTCTGAAATCACCCCCTGCACCACTCATAGCCGACACCCACCCAGCCCTCTGGTCTCGGCCCGCCGGGGGGCGGGTGGGTGGGGCCTGACAGGCACCGTCTCAGAAACGGACGGAAACCAGAGGCTGGACAACCCACAGTGTGAAGCAGCCCCCCGTGCACGCTGGCGACGGCACGGGCTCCTGCCACGACCCCGAGAGGCTGGCTTGGTGGCGGGGCCCGTCAGCCGCTGCCAGCGGGCCGGGCTGGCCGGAAGCGGGCGAGGGGAACAGAGCAGCAGCCGGGTGGGGGCGGGCGTCCGAGCAGCCTCTTCAGTTCCCTCAAGACGCTCCCAAGCCGACCGGCGCAGGAGGCCCCTCCAGCTGCGGGCCTGAGCAGCCCCAGGCCGTGCCCGTTGGGGCGGCCTCTCCCCGGGCAGAGACCCCTTGCAGAAGTCACGCCGCGCGGCAGGGCCGATACGGGGCCTGCTCACAGCGCGCAGCTCGGCGGTGGTGACAGAGGCTGTGCTGTCCCTGAACTGGGGGCGCACTTGCTCGAGAAGACGGGGTGTCAGGGCAGCACGTTGGCTGCTCCCGGGTGGACTCGCACTCCGAAGGGAGCGCGCAGCTGACAGACCCGCCGTGCAAGGGCCCCGCCTCTGGCGCCCCATGCAGCATGGAGAAGACAGGTGGGGGGTCTCTCGGAGGGACGGGCATGGCCTCACCAGACGGGCAGCGGCGGCACAGTCGGCAACTCACCAGAAGGTGCTAGGTGCCCACAGGCGGGCAGGTGGCACAGGCGTACGTCTGAGCAAAAACCTTTATGGACTCAAGCAAGTGCAAGTGCCAGAAGTTGGGGGCAGGGGGCGCCGCTGCAGGGCAGGTGCTGGACGGAGGCTCGCCGGGGCCGAGGGACTGGCGCGCGCTGCTGGGACCCGCTCAGAAGCGCCAGAACGTGTGACCTCAGCAAACCCCTCAAACAGTGTTGAGACTCCCAGGGGCCACGGACCACAGTTAGACCTGCTGCTCTAAACACGAGATGGGGCGGGGCGCAGGCCCAGGTGGCAGGCATGCCACCCCCGCACACCGCACGCTGCGCGCTGGCACCAGGGACAGCGGGCGAGGCTGCCCCACACCCTGCAGGAGGCACAGGGCAGAACATGCGCTGTGCAGGAGGAGACGGAGCCTGATGGGGCGGGGTGCACAGGGGGAGTGGGTGGGAAACTCGGGGACTCTAGAACGCGGACAGCAGCCCCACCTCTGTGTGCACCCCAAAGAACAGAGAGCGGGTCTTGCAGAGCCCCGCAGAGGCGCGTGTAGCCCTGCGCCTGCCCAGGGAGGCCGGTGGGTGTGCAGCGGGCAGGGAAGCGGCGCCCCAGCTTGACACCTGCAGATCCAGCAGGGAGGCGGCCCGATGCCCACCCGCACGGGGACCGCAGGGGGCAGCATGAGCGCACGGCCCCATCCCCAAGGCTCCCAGGGTCCGCCTCAGACCCGAGGTGGGGCGGGGGCGGGGCCAGGGGAGAGCAGGGAGCCCCTGCCGGGGGCACAGCCAGTGCTGCAGGGGCCAGGACCCGGGAGCAGAGCCGCTGAGGCCCGCGGCAGCCTGTGCGCCCCACTGCGCCCCCTCCAGGCAGGGGTGCCAGGGCGGGTGCTGGTGCCACCGCACCGTCTGTGCACCTCACACTGCCGGCCCAGCAGCCACCCGGCAGTCACGTGACCAACCCACAGCTCACCACTTTGTTTCTTGCGCAGAAGAGCTGGGGTGCAGGCCAGAGGAGGGTGAGAAAGTCCCCCCGAGACAGAGTGGGGAGCAGAACAGGCGGATCCCCTGAAGCACACTGGGAGGGCTGGCAGGGAGACGGTGGTTCCGCCAGCTGCACCCGAGGGCACCCACCTGGCCACGCCTTCGCTGAACACAGCACATTTCCCTTCGTTTCTAAAATAACCTCTCGCCACCGCGAGGAACTTAAAACGGTTCACATCAATGTAACTCCCAGCTCATGAGCCGCAGGTGGGCGAGAAGCGCCCCCAAGACATCGCCCCCGAGGAGAGGCGGGGCAGGCGCCAGCACGGAGCCTGCTGTCTGAGGCGCCCGCCGCCAGGGCCACCGCCAGAGAAAAGGCGGGCGCGCACGAAGCACCCCGACCCGGAACAAGCGCTGGCCGCGCCCCTGGCAGGGACCCCGCCACCCCAGCCCCAGCCCCCTACGGTGGGGACGGCATGCGGCCCCTCCTGGAACGCGGCTGAGCCCACGGCCTGGTCCGGCGCATCCCGGATGCGGCAGAGAGCACGTCCACCTGCGTCCCTGATAAGCGAGTCACACCCCGGCCATGCCAGCTCGTGCGCCTCCGGGGTGCGGTCCTGGGGCCCAGGCCAGCGGGGCGTGGGGCGTGGCAAGGCGGGCCCAGGGCAGCGGGCAGTGCCAGCCGCAGTGACGGCACCCTTGCCTGCAGCCGCAGCCACGCTGTCTCCTCTCACCGGGAAGTCCAGGGTGGGCAGACGCACTTTCCCTCAGGCCACGCGGGTCGGCACTCCCCGCCGCAGGGTAAACTGCCTGAGCCCCCGCAGCGCCAGGCGCGTCCGGCTCCTCCAACACACAGGGCCCCGTTGGTTGGCACGACCAGCACGAGGCGCCTGCTGCCGCCCCCTCGCCACCAGGCCGCCCGGGCACCAGAGCCTGGGACGCTCGAGGGCGACTGGAGATCAGCGCCCGCCCCGCAGGGGGCCACCCCACCTCAAGCCCCACCCCTCCCCAAGTGAGAGGGCGCCCCTCCGCCCCACGGCCGCCCCGTCCTCCGGCCCCGTGGTGGTGCTCTGGCCTGGAGCAGGAAGTCCGGGCCCTGCAGGACCTGGGCTCTGGCGCTGGTGGAAGCCAAGTGGACGGGGCGCCCCTCTCTGGGAGCAGCAGCGCAGCCAGCACCCGGGCAGAGGGTGCTCCAAGGAGCCCTCCTCGGCTGTCCACGGAACCCCGGCGCCTCAGACCGCCCTGCGCTGGGCAGCTCTGGGGGCGCGCGGCACAGGATCCCGGCCCGCTGAAGCCGCCAGCGGCCCTCGCTCACGCGCTCCGGGAGAGCCTCCCCGCGGCCAGAGCACCAGCCGGTGAAGGACGTGCTCCGATCGCCTTGAAGAAGGGGCCTTTTCCTCACGGAGGGCCCCTACGGCGCCGGCCCCCCAGCCACCGACCTGCGGTAGACATCTGGGAGGCCGGCGGCAGGAGGCGGGAGCACGCCCCTTCTCACACGGACGCCTCGAGGGCCTGACCTGGGGCCGGCGCCGCAGCCCAAGAGTGGGGCAGGTGAGCCCCGCAAGAACCCCCCAGACGGTTACCTTTCATGAAGAAGCGGCAGGTGGGACGAGGCCGCACCTTCCTGTCACTGGGGTCCTTCACTTCACCCTCCTCCAGATCGTCGTCCTGTAATAGAGGTGAGGTGAGGAGGGGAGGGGCACGAGCCGGCTCCGCCCCGCCCGAGGACCCACCCCAGGCTCGGCCCCACGCCCGCACGTGACACAGGCGGCGCATCTCTAGGGCCTAGCACCAACTTCGAGTGGCAGCGAGCGACAGGGGGCGGGCGCACCCACCCGGCCGGCCGCCGCAGGCCCCAGGGCCGGGCTCCCGCAGCCGGATGGGCGACGTGCGGGTCTGCGCGGGGGACGCCGGGAGGGCGCGGCTGAGCCGGGTGGCCCGAGGCATGCGAAGAGCTGGCTCCGGAGCGCTGGCGCAGCGGCCGCTCCTGTCCGGGACCTGCAGTGGGCGCGTGGTCGGCCTCTGGGCTCCTGGGGGGGGGTCACAGCCCTGAAAGCCCAGGGCAGGAGCAGACCCGGAGACCCCTGGAGGGAGCCGGGCCAGGCACACATGAACTGAGATCTGGCCAGAAGGGTCCGCCCAGTGCTTCTGGGGGCTGCTGTGCCCTGGTCGAGCAGCCGCCAGCCTGTGTGGGGGTCGCGAAGGGGCGGCCACAAGCAGCATCTCCTGGGGGTGGGAGTCTCGAGAGCCAGGAGGCCCTGCAGGGCAGGCAGCAGCGCCCCGCGGAGGACAGGAGCCGACACGCTCAAGGCGGGGACGCGGTCTGGAGAGGCGCGGCCCGAGAGGCCCAGTGAGGCTGGCCAGAGGCGGGTGGCCTGCACTCTCAAGGCGGAAGCAGAGGCCCAGCGCCCTGGGAGGCACGAGACGCAAACACGACCGCAGGAGAGAAGGCTGAGGAGGCTGCACGGCCGCCAGGGCCTGTCCAGGGGCCAGCGGCCACAAGCAGCCGGCCCCAGGGCGAGGGCGTCCCCACGCCACCCCAGGAGCAGCACCTCTGGAAAGGCGTGCGCCCTGCAGGGTAATCCCGGGGTGTGCCAAAGGCAGGAGGTGCAGCCCAGGCACGACCACAGACCCTGGGTCCAGATGCAGCTCGGGAGCGCACAGGGCAGCCCAAGGCCACCGAGGCCGCCGGGGCACTGACTGCGGGCTGGGCCGCCCCCGTCAGTTCCCCGCCCCGGGGCTCCGGATCTGAAGGGAAAAGCCGAAAGGAGGAAAGATGGTCAAGTCCACGGGAGGGGCTGTCCGCTTGGTCAGGCTGGCCTCGGGAAGATCCTTCTCGAGGCGCAAGCCGAAGGGCATGTGTGAGCCCGGGAAACTGTGCCGGGCAGTGCGTCCCCACCAGGCCACTCGCGCGGGAGGCAGGACGGCCAGCTGGCCGGCAGCAGGGGGCGAGACCCCAGTGGGCCGGCGGGCGCAGCCCAGGCCGCAGCAGACCCTGCCTGCACTGTGCCGCCCGCTGAGCACGCTGGTCCCCCTCGGAGCCGAGGGAGGGGACACGCCATGCAGAGCCGGCCCCACAGAGCGACCTAAGCGGGCCACGCTGGGGCCCAGACCAAGCCAGGCCGGCAGCTCGAGCGCACCTAAGGGGACGCACCCGGGCGGTGGGGCGGGGATACCCACTGAAGACCAACAAGCAAGGCCGGACGGGCGCGGATGGGCAGGGGCGGCGCCAGCGTGACAGAGGGGACACGGCGCCCTCCTCGGGGGCCCAGAACACGGGCAGCAGGGGCAGCAGGCCCTGAGGACTCCGCAGAGGAGGAGGGCAGGTGCCAGCGCGGGCTGTCAGGGCGGTGGTGTCGCTGCCGCTGAGGTGGCCTCGCCAGCCCCACCCCCGGCATCAGCGGCCACCAGGCCGAGGGGCAGGTCTGCAGGGCCAGGAAAGCGCCACCAGGGCTGCCTGCCAGGCTGGGGTCCCCGCACAGCCCCACAGGCCGAAGCGGACGCCAGCCGGGGGCGGAGTGTGCGAGACAGCCGGACGGGGCGTCCACGTCCCCCACTGCTTCCGGGGCCGCCAGCCACGCCTGGACGGCCCAACCTCCTAGGGCAACGCCGGGGCTCGTGGGAAAGTCTCTCTGCCACACCGAAAAGCGCCCCAAATCTCAGGCAAACCGACACACTCGTCCCGTGGCCTCTTCCCTCTGCCAGCCCCGTGGACAGGGCGCTGCCCATGGACGGGGAGTGTGGACAGCAGGGCCTGCGGCCTTGCAGGACGGAGGGGTGCTGAGGAGCCGTCCCACAGACGCCGACGTCACGCGAAGGCTTTGAATCAGGACGCCGGCTCTGCCGAGGCGTGAGAAGAGACCCAGCACTCCGAGCTGCGCCCAGGCAGCAGGCAGAGGGAGACGCCCGGCCCAGCCTCCACCAGCCGGGGGCGCCCCCAGCACTCACGTCGATCTCCCCGTCGTCGATCTCCCCATCGTCGTCCTCCTTCTTCTTCTCCTTGCCGGCCTCCGGGGGCTCCCCGTCTTCGCTGCGCGCAGCCGCTGCGCCCCCCGTGCCGGCCCCCTTGCCCTCCTCGTCCTCTGGCCCGGCCTTCTCGGCCTCGTCCTCGGGTGCGGCGGGCGCCGGCTCCTCAGGGACCTCCTCGTCGTAGTCCAGCTCATGCTCGTCCAGCTCCCTGGTGACGGAGGAGGCCTCATCCCGCAGGTCGCTGGCGCGATCCTCCTCCCCCGGGCCCCCCGCCTCCGCACGTGGGGGGCTGGCGGGGCCCCGGGTCAGCTCCGGAGCCTCCGAGTCCTGGTCCTGGTCCTCCTCGTCGGAGCGGCTCTCCCCCCGGCCCCGGCCCGAGGTGGCGCCGTCCTCGTCCTCCAGGTCAGAAGGCCTCCCCACCGCGCCCTCCGCATCCTGCTCGGAGCCGCTCTCCCTCAGGATGTCATCGTCCGAGAGCCCCTGCCGCTCCTCCTCTTCGTCCTCCGGAGAGCGCGGGTCCCGGTCAGGGCTCTCGGCCACATCCATCGGTGCCCAGTTCTGCGAGAGGAAGAACAGACACGTGGCCGTCAGCGAGCGGCACGAACACATGTGAGTGCCCGCTGGCCTGCACCAAGGCGGGTCTGAACCCGCACTCAGATGCTGCGGCGCGCGGGCCGGCAGCGGGCAGGGCTGGCATCCTGCTGGGGACTCGCGCGGGCGCCCCGGGCACCTGGCACAGCAGGGCAGGATCCGGGTGAGAGCGCCCCCACCGCCCCGCTTGCGCGGGCAGCTCCAGCCACGGGTCAGGGACGGCGGCGCACCCGCCTAGGCGTCACACCTGCTGAGCTGCCCCGTAGCGCGGGCTCCACCTGCGCCCGCCCGCCGAGGGCCAGGGAAGCCCGGCCCTGCGCTACGCTCACGCTCCGGCCCGGCCCAGGCAGCCACCTCCCTTCCCTACGAAGGCGAAGGCGCACCCGCTGACCCTCCATTGTTACAGTTGACGCGGCTCGGAAACTAAGTTTCCTTCTCAGGGCAAAGACCCACACCCAACGACCGGGCTCTTCAGACTCGGCTCTTCGGACTAGTTCAAGTCACCCGGCCAGCCCGGCGCGGCAACAAACTATCTCCTCGAAGCCAGACCCCGCGGTCTGCTCCCAGGGAGGTTCCATTTCCTGGCACCAAGGTCCGTGCAGCTGGCACACCTGAGGGTAAGTCCTCTGGTAAGAAATGGAAGAAAACTTGCGTGTGACTTCAAATATGAGAATCCGCGCAGGAGCCCCACGCTCAGGGCTGGCCTGACTCTCGCGGCCGGGGGCAGACTGCAAGCTTGTCAGTCAGGCCAGTGTCTTCCCCTGAAGCCGGCGAGCAGGCAGGGACCGGCGCGTCCCTGTCACAAGGCCCCGGCAAGGAGGAGAGAGCCGACGGCCCTGCGCGGCCGCAGCACCACGCACAAAAGCCCCCACCCCCCAGCCCTGGCCCTGGCTTCCCACCCAGCCCTGCGCCCCTGAGGTGCGGCAGGGACCCCGCCCTGTAGCGAGCCCAGCCCGACCTCCTGTGCCCCACGCCGCTCCCACGGCTGCAGACGCCAAGGCGCCACGCAACTGGGGGGCTCGCCGACCATGGTGAGACCACCCTCGCGCCATGCCCAGTCCACGCCCAGGGCCAGGCCCAGGGGCTTCTGCCCCACCTGGAAGCCACCCCCATGTCTTATCATTGTTTCTGGAGGAAAATGGGACCTGGGTTCCCGATCGATGTTGTAACGGGGGACTTCTACCAAACAGTGCGCTGCCTGTTTCCCTCCTTGCTGAGCTCTGCGCTGGCCCAGCTACACGTCTCTCTGACCTTCCAGAACTCAAACAGACATTCTCATGTAGATGGCAAAGTTACTATGAGGTATCCAGACTATTACGTAAAATGATAACCGTGACGAGACAGAGCTTGTGACATCAGCGAATTATCTTATGATTCGAAACTTGTTTGAAGTTTTCACCCTTAGCGACCAACCCGAACATAAATCCAAGAGAAGAGCCTGTAAAGGCAGCCCCATACACCGATTCCGCAGGAAACGTCGGCTCAAAGCCCCGCGCGGCCGTCCACTCGTCCGGACGGCAAGCTGGGGCGTCCGTGCCAGCCTTCGTGCCTCTGTCTGAACTCTGGAAATGACCCAAAGGTCCAGGGAGGCGAAGGCAGCCTCCCAGTCCCCACAGGAAGCTTCCAGAGCGCGACGAGTGGCAGAGCAAAAGGCCCTGCCAGCGCCTCCCCGTCACAAAGTTTTGCTCTGTGTTGGTGCAAATGACTCTCCCAGGGAGTTGGAGATGCTGTGGGAATCTGCTGGGGGGCTCCTCCCCGGGAAAGTCAGAGCTCGGCAAGGAGGGCTCCCCCTCCAGAGGCTCCAGCGCCTCCTGAGGCTCACCGCAGGTCCGGGTCCCCGCACACAGGACTGTCGCCCCGAGCATTCAGCGTGTCACTCCCTCACGCAATCCTGCCACTGCCACGCGGCCCCCAGAGTGCAGGCTGCTGAGCCCTCCTCCCGGAGAGGCCCCAGGCTTGGCAAAGGGCTGGCTGGCATCCGGGCTCCCCCACCTACTGTCTCGTCCACAGCGGGACAAGCCAGGGGAAAGGGCTGTCTCAGCCCGGCAAACAGGCGTGCGCAGGGTGTCCCGGTGACAGGGACACCCTGTCGCCCCTCGCAGCCCTGACGATTTCCTGAGGCGGGGGTCACGCCTCTTCTTCCCCGGGTCGCCTGACTTATGGCCGGAGGCTCACACAACCCATCTTTTAGAGGAGACAGGCTGGGCAGGCCGCCTGGGAGGGAAGCGACGCGGGGCACACGTGCCTCCAGGGGCAGTGCGGCCCGGGCAGAGGCTGCTGGCTGCCAGGCCCGTTCAGGCAGGACTGTCTCTCTGGGCCTCAGGGGGGTGGGGCGCCTTGACATCACTGGATTTGGTAAGCACCTGACTGAGCATCCTGTGTCAGGTGCGAGGAGGAACAGACGGCCCCGGCAGGGGCAGGGAGGCGAGGCGCCTAAGGTCCCGCCTTAACCACCTCCCGGGCTGGAAAACAACTGTTCCTGCACAGCCGCCCTGGCATTGAAGGTTCTTGACAAAGTTTTAGTGCTCTGGGCGCGAGCTGGTGCACCTGCCCATACCACAGCGCCCCACTGCCAACTGCACTGGGCAGATGGTACCTGAGGTAGGCTTGGTGAATAAAGAGCAAGTGACAAGGCCTCGCTACCCAATCAACTGCCTGTCATAGAACAGAGAGATTTAAAACGCGTGCCCGAAAGGGGCCCAGAGAGCACAGGGGAGCCGCACTTTCAGGGGGATCGAAGAATGATCTGGGGACACTTGGGATGGGATGGAATGCTCCATGAAGCTGAAGCCAGAGAACATTAAAAAAAAGGGGGAGGGCTAATTTTTAGACGACAGAGTGCGTGCTCCCTCACCTACACAGAGTCCCTCTAAAGTGACCCCACGCACGGCCATGTGACGCACAGCCCCTGGGAAGCCGTCTTCTGGCGTGACCTCTCAGGGGAGCAAACCTGCCACCTCAGACACCTGCAGGAAGCCACTCAGAGGCAGCTCTGCAGGTGACAGGAGTCACCCAGCCAGGGAGGACAACTTTTGGTCAAAGAAGAGGTCGAAGAAAACTGATTTTCTCACATGGCTTACTTGTTCACTACCACAGGAGTTTACAGAGGTTTTGGCAAAGCAGCACCAACAAATACAATAATCACCTTTCAGGATAAAAACTTTTAATAGAGTAGTTTGCACTGAACGCTTAAGCTTGGGCACATCTGCTTCAAGTTCTAATTCATAACTTCACGGATTTGTAGCATCTAAAGGAGGGATGTCCCGGTTGGTGACAGACACTACCCCAACCCGCTAAGCCTGATAGCGACCACCAACACTCAGCAGGGCGCCCTCGCCAGGGGATGACCTGTACCCTTTCACCACCAGCACGTCCACAGCTTAACTGTGTGCTCCCTGCAACAATTCCACACAGTTTCTTACGAAGTTGGAGCATTTTCTACCTAAAACCTAAAGACTTCCAGCCTCTGGGGCACATCTGACTGGTTCCCAGAGCGGCTGTGCTCCACACGTGTTCAGATTGTAAAGTTACTAGGCAAAGGCTGCCCTCTCAGGGCTCTGAAGCAGGGATCTGCCTAAGTCCATATTCATCCTGGGAATCCCAACCTCTGCTCTGGGAAAACAACCACCAGCCTGCAACGGTGCGAGTCTTGGCAGAGGAGCGGTGTGAGCCACCGCTATGCCCAGACAGTGCTTCGGTCGCCAAACACCCTCTTCTCTTTTCCCCAAACGGATCTGAAGACTGACCTAGTCTTGCAAATAAGTTCGCTGAAGAAAGCGCGTTGAAAATGGCCGAGCATTCTACCGCCAAACTCAGCTGTCACAAAGTATTCCGGGGGAAACTTAAGCCTCAGCAGAAACAGAGTTGGCAGTCTTAGGCTGTTTGGGCATCGGAGCTGCAGTCACTTTGCACCAAGGGCCCGGCATCCTCGGGCTTCGAAACGGAGGGGCAAGGAAGTGACATATTCCCAAGAGAGGCGCGCGGCGGCACCGCCAACACGCCCGACCTGCACACGCCGAGAAGCGGGGGGAGCAAGTTCCAAGCGGCTCCAGAGGCTCAAAGTTCCCGAAGAGCCCGTGCACAGCCGGGCCGGCCCATCCGGAGAGCGGGCTGCGCGTCTCTCACCCCTCTGTGGGCGGCAGACATGTGCCACGCGAAGTCCCGGAAGAGAAATGACAGCTTCGGGAGCACGGGCTCCGTCGCGCGCGGCCCCGCTCAGGGGCCCGGGCCAGCTCGCCGCGGACAGCGCGGGACCGCGGCCGGCTCGCCGCCCCTCCCGGGCGAGGAGGGCGCCCCAGCCGCGGGGGCGCCCGGCCGGGGGCGCAGCCCGGAGCCTTCCCCGGCGGCGGCGGCGGCGGCGGCGGGGTCCCGGGCCTCGGCCCCGCGCCGCCGCCACGCTCCCCGCCCGGCCTCCTCCTCCCGCCGCCCGCCGCCCGCCGCCGCCGCCGCTTACCTCAGCGCGAGGGCGGGGACGGGGCCACGGCTCCGCGGGAGTCGGGGCGGCGCGGAGAAGACGTCCCTCGGCCCTTCCGCTCTTCACAGGCTCCGGCTTGAGGTGCGACGCGGGCGGAACAAACGGGCTCCACTACCCGCGGGGGCCGGCCATTGTGCGACGTCATCAGGCCGCGACGGTCGTCCTGTGGCCGCGGGCTTCCCTGGCTCGCCCCGCCCCCCGCCCGCTTCCTTCCGGCCTCCGCGCGGCCGCCTCCGCGCGGCCCCGCCCCCGCGCGCGCACCTGCCCGAGCCTGCCACGGCGCAGGCGCCGCCGAGGCCCCGCCCCTAGGCGGAGCTCTGAGCCCGCGCGCCGCTGCCGCCGCGGCTGGGAGGGCGGGGCGCCGGCCACGTGACACGCGGATCGCCCTTCGCGGCCTCGGGGGCGGGAGCGCGGGTCTGCGGCCAGGTGCCGCCGCGTGGGGCGGACGACGCCCGCGCTCCCTACGGCAGCCCTTCGGGGGCCGCTGCGCTTCAGTGGCAAGGCTATCGGCTCTTTCCTGCGCGCGATGCCGCTCCCGCGGTCTGGGATACAGGCCGCCAACCCCTCTGCGAACCCCAAGTCTAAAATGTGTCGGTCCCCGTGACGAGCGTCCCCACGTGACCTTCCGGCCGGGGGACCTCGCTGGGCCCGCCGCCCTGCGACAGCCCCCAGTGTGGGGCCTGCCCTGAGACGCTTATCGCTGGGCCCTGCAGACTGGTCCTGGGGGTGACTGGGGCTGGGGGAAGCACAGCAGGTCCTTCCTCCCCATCCCTGCTCCCGGAAGCCAGCAGTGAAAGCAGGGCTCTATGTCGCTTCCAGCCCCCGCAATCCTGCAGCTGAATGCACCCAGGGATGTCTGCCGGGTGTCTGGGTGGACACAGGATGGGCAGGGGAGAAATAAAAGCATTAGCACAGACTCCCTAAGATCCAGCAAGGCCTCCCAGGTCTAAGGCAAGACGATGAAACACGATCATGCAAAAACCTGTCCCACATGTTGGAAGCAGCCTTCTTTACGACACCCTCATAGCGGAAGCCACCTACCTGTGCAACCAATGAGCGGGGACGTGGCAGAACTGGAGTACTATGCAGCCATGAAAAGAACCAAGTCCCCATACAGGCCAAGACATGGAAGCTCGAGGACATGATAAGCCAGACACAGAGGCCACGCAATGTATCACCCCATGCTACAGACTGAACTGTGTCCCCTGGACATCGTGCCGACGTCCGAATCCCAGAGGGGACTGTATTTGGGTCAGAGTGTGAGGGAGCATTTAGGTGCAAAGGTGTGGTGGGAGGGTCCGTGCTGACAGGGATCACTGTCTTTGTGAGAGAAGCCTGCAAAGGCTTGGAGTTGGAGTGCTCTCTCCCCCGTCTCCCTCCTGCCCACCCCTCCTTCCCTCTCCCCCAGGCGAGGACACAGCCAACCCCCTGCCAGCAGGCACAGGCCTGTTCCCAACCAACCGTGCCCCACCCAGGGCTCAGACATGGCCTCCAGAACAGCGAAAAAATAAATGTCTTGGCGCCTGGCCCGTGCGGCTGTCATGGTGGGCAGAGCGTGCCCAGATGGCCCCGCACGAGATGTCAGGAGCAGGCAGGTCACAGGGTCACTCACAGCCAATCCCTGGCCAGAGGGGCGGGCGACATGGGCCCCGCTGTGCGGGCAGGCTCCCTGTGGGGTGATGGCAGCGTTCTGGGGTTACCAGAGGTGATGGTACCGTTTGGTGATGGACCAAAAAGCACTGAATTGTGCACTTGAAAAGGATGCACTTTATGGCATGTGAATTATACCTCAATAAAACAAACTTTAAAGGAGAAACAAAATGGGAGGAGAGGAGGGAGAATGCAGGAGACGAAAGGAGTTGGGAAGGGGGGAAGGAGGCCGGGGACGAGGACGGCTGCCCAGCATTCTCGCCCCAGAACCAGCCCCGTCACTCTCCCGCTCTCCGCGCCTCTGGCTCCTGTCACCACCCAGCCTCTGCTCGGCTTTCTCCGACCCTCATTCTCTCCTGGGCGCCCACGGGACCCCTCTTGGTTCTCCCCATGCCATTCGCAGGTCCTCCAGCAGCTCCCTCTGCCCAGAGGAAATCCCTGCGGCCCCTTCCCTCCGGCCAGAGCTCCTCCCTGGCGCTGAGGGTGGCAGGCTTGGCAGTCCTGGGGGATGGCGTGCTGCTCCCCCGGCCGTTGGGCGCGTGAGCTGGTCGCCGCTGACCCCTGGCGTCAGGAATGCCCCGTGCAGCAGCTCAGGAGCCGCACCTGTGCAGGTGGTCCTGGCGCTGATGGGGACCCCTGGGCGGCCGTGACCTGGGCGTGAGGTCACGTGCCTGTGTGCCCACCTGCGGTACACCATGTCACCTGTCAGGGCTGTCTCCAGGGAGAAATGGTTGGCACAGACTGGCGGGGCGAAGGAGAGGGCCTGGAGGAAGGGACAGGGCTGGGCTGGGGCCTCTGGCTGAGCAAGGGTGCTGGGGAGGGTTCGCCCGTCAGTCTGTGGTCCCCACTGCTGCCTCCTGACCTCAGTGGCTTGCGTGCCCGGGCCAGGCACTCAGGAGCCGTGTGGGAGAGGCCGGTGGGAAAATCCGATGTGACGCTGCTGCGGGGACAGAGCGGGAGGCAGGGGCATGGGCGAGGAGGGCAGCACTTCCGGGAAGCAGCTGTGTCGGCCCGAGCGCGCGGTGACCAGGGCTGGGAGGGCCGGAGCAGGGTGTGCCGCCACCTGGCCCCTGCACCGCCCGACTGCAGCCGTGGTGCCGGGGCGGCCAGTCCATGGACAGGGCGAAGCAGGGAGGCGGGGCTCTGGGGGAGAAGGGTGGGGTGGCACGAGCTCGCGCTGCCCCGGGGAGACCACAGCCCTGTGGTCTGTTAAAAATATTTATTTGTTGATTCACATACAGCGATGTATCTGTGGGGCAGCAGCGAGCAGTGTGCAGGTCCGCCGGCGGTGGCCTTGGTTCCTATGGCCAGAGGCGGAGTGGCCAAGTCTCCAAACTCGTGAGGGCAGGGCTGAGGCTCTGCTGACCCCCTTGCCCCCAGCAACCCCCACAGGGCAGAGGCCCTGGCTGGTGTGCAAGGAGGGGTGCCCTAGGCCATACCCCGCTGACCCCCCCGGCCCAGTCCCAGGCTCTCAGGGTGCTGCCCACTCTCCTCGACACCCCTGCCCCAGCCGAGTGCGCGGCCGCAGGAAGCACCTCCCGGGCACTGCAGGCGGAGCAGCAAAGGTCTTCTCCTCCTTACCCACCGCAGGCTGTCAGGTGGGACTGCTTGGGAGAAACTTCCTGCCACCTGAAGCGGAGTTGAAAAAGCGGGTGCCAGCATCTTCCAGGAGGGACTCGGCGAAGGGCGCCCACCGCCACCTGCCCGAGTGGCAGCCCCGACCCTTGGCCCGGCCCCTGCCGCGTGGCCTCCGCAGTGGCCGGCCCAGGGTGCTTCTGGGCCTGGGAGCTGGGCCCCGCCCTCCCCTTGGACGCGGCTGTCCCCGCCCCCCAAGCACCAACAAGCACAGGGCTTCATCCTCCCCGGTTCCTGGTCCCCAGGACCCACAGCGGGGGCGGGCGAGAGCCGGCTGGGAAGGGGCCGTGCCCGCTGCACCCGCAGGGCCAGGCTGGAGCCTGGGGGTCGCGCTGCGCCCCGCTTCGGATAGCTGGCAGGACTGTAGCCGGGGCTCGGCGCGCCTTGGCCTCTGGCAGGGGTCTGGACACTGCAGCAGTGACCCGTGGGTGGGAGGCTGCTTGAGCCGGCCGTGTGGGCAACCTCCAGGGCCCCTCGGCCAGAGAACCAGGATGCTCATCAAACTGAACTTTATTAAGTGCCAAGGGTCCGGCGGGCGCTGCCCCTGCAGCCCCTCTGTCCAGGCCCGTAAGCGCCGGGGCTCACGGGCGGTCCCGCCCGGGGGCTGAGGGGCACCAGCGGCCTCCAGTCTGCCGCCGGTCACTTCACGTGCTCGGCGGCGTGCGAGGAGCAGTAATACTTCTTGTGTGCGATGAAAGTGGACAGGCTGCTGAACTTGATGTTGCACAGGCGGCAGAACCTGTGGTTGCCGTTGGGCACCGGGGTCTGCACGCCCTTGTCCGAGTGGGCGGGGGACGCGGGCGGGCCGGGCTGGGGGCTGCCGTCCGCCGCCGCGGGGGGCGCGGGCTCCCTGCGCTCCGGGCCGCCGGGGTTGGGGACTGGGCTGTCTCGCGGTGCTGCGGGCGAGGGGGTCCGGGCCTCACCCACCCGCAGCCCGTGCGCCAGGCGGAGGTGCTCCACGAGGTCGCCGCGCACCAGGCCGTTGGGGGGGCAGTAGGGGCAGACGACGGGGGCGTCCTCGGGGGCGGCGCGCAGGCGCGGGGCGGCGGGGCATGCGTACTTCTTGTGCGCCAGATAGGCCTCGAGGCTGTGGAAGCTCACGCGGCAGGCGGTGCACTCGTGGTAGTCGGCCAGTGCGGGCAGGCCGGGCGCGGGCGCGTCTGGGCCCAGGCGCCGCGGCTTCTTGCTCAGGTCGATGGGGCCCTCGGCGGGGGTGGGGCCGGCGGCCGGCGGGGGTGAGGCGGGCGGTTCGGGGGCGGGGCCTGCGGCGGGTGGGGCGGGGCCTGCGGCGGGCGGGGCGGGGCCGGCCGCGTGCAGCTCGTACAGCTTGCGGCGCCGGCGCGTGCGCAGGGGCGGGGCGGCGGGGGTCCCGGGGGTCCCGGCAGGCGCCGGCCGGCGCGGCGGCGGGTCGTGGCGCGAGGCGCAGTAGTAGCGCTTGTGCACCGTGTAGGTCTCGTGGCGGCTGAAGCGGATGTTGCAGGCCTCGCACAGCGTCCGCCGAGGGTCGTCGTCCGCGTCGTCGGCCCCGCTGCCCGGGCTAGGGCTGCCCTCGCTGCCCCGGCCGGCCACCTCGGCCTCGGGCGTCCCCGCGTCCCCGGCCTCCTCCTCGCGCGCCCCGGGGCCGGGCGACGCACTCGCCACGTCAGGCGCGGGGGGCGGAGGCGCGGGGGGCGCCCGCGGCCTGCGCGCGGGGGGCGCGTCCTCGGGGGCGCGGCGGCCTGAGCAGTACAGCCGCTTGTGCACGTAGAAGTTGTTGACGTTGTTGAAGGTGATGTCGCACTCGAAGCACGTGGCGCCCTTGGGGGCCCCGGCGAAGAGGCCGGCGGGCGCCCCCGCGCCCCCCTGCAGGCGGCTGTGCACCAGCTCGGACATCTTGGCCAGGATCTCCGAGGCAGGGGGTGCCGCGGCGGCCGGGGCCGTGCCTGCGTCCAGCACGAACTGTGGCACGAAGAGCGTCCCGGCCGCCAGGCCCAGCTCGCCGGGCCCCGGGCTCGAGCCAGGCGTGGGGCTGGACAGTTCCGCCTTCACCCTGACGGGGCCAGGGCTGGGGGGAGACGGTGTCCGCGACGGGGCCGGGGGCGCTGCCTCCGTGTCTGCCTCGGGCTCCTCCACCTCCATCTTGATGCCCCTGGGGGCGGCAGGGGCCTCGCTGCTGCCCCCATTCTGGGGGGCGGCTTTGGCCTCTCCGTTGGTCGCCTCCACCAGGGCCTTCCTGTCCAGCGCTGGCGAGGCTGTGGGCGCCAGGCTCTGGTCGGCAGAGGCCGAGGGCCCCTGCACTGCCGGCTGCTGCGGGAAGCCGGCCAGACCGTCTGCAGGGAGAGGCGGGCGCACTCAGGCCCGGAGCAGGGCTGCGGCCGACCTGGGGCGGCCCTCGGGCAGAGGTGGTGGGGGCGTGCCTCTGGAAGACCTGCCTCTCGGGGGCCAGCCCCCTCCGCCCACGGCTCACCTGGGGGCAGCTTGGTGGCAGGGTGGCCAGCTCCTGGGGCAAAGACCTCGGCCTTGGAGCCCGGCTGGCAGACCATGTGGCTAGTGACCAGGTGGCTGTACAGGATGTCCCTCGTGGTGGAGATGAAGCCGCAGCTGTGGCAGACACCTGGGGGCCGGCGGCCCTGCGGTCAGCGGGGCGGGCGCTGGCCGTGGGCCCAGCCCTGCCCGCCGGCCCCACCTACCGCTCAGCGTGTCGGTGTGCACCTTGAGGTGGCGCTCACAGTTGGCCTTGGTGGTGAAGGCGGACAGGCAGATGAGGCACACGAAGGGCCGTTCCCCTGGAAGGCACGAAGGCCGGTGAGGGGCCGTCGCGCCAGCCGCCCGGGGCTGCGGACCCGGGGGGGGGGGGCTCACCGCTGTGGCTGCGCATGTGGATCTCCAGGGAGCTGGCGCTGGGGCAGCTCTTGCGGCACTGAGGGAAGGGGCAGACGCGCTCGTGGGGGTAGGTCTCCTTGGGCCGCTCGTCGGCTGCGGCCGCGGCGGCGGCACCTGCGCCCTGGCGGCTGGCGCAGTAGTACAGCAGGTGGGCCTGCAGGTTCCGCTCGCTGCGGTACCAGATGCCGCAGTCCTTGCAGGGAAAGACGTCCTCTGCGGCGAGAGCGGGCACCGCTGAGGGGCGCCTGCCGCCCCGCCGGGGAGGCCCCGACACCCTCCGCAGCCCCCGGACCGAGGCTGGGCCCCGCAGGGGGCCCCGGCCCTGGGCTGGCTGCCCGTGTGGACGCTGCGGTGAGGCTGGGTGGCCGGTGCGGGGCGTGGGGCGTGGGCCGGGGCTGGGTGGCCGAGGGCCGGGTGCCAGCTGTGGTGGGCAGCAGGGGCAGCAGGAGCGCCAGGAAAGAGCCCCCAGCACCCGGGGGTCCAAGTCAGCCCCTGGGCGAGTGGTCAGATTTGCTGCCTTGGCCTGAGGCCCTGAGGCCGCCCCTCATGCCCACACCCAGGGCCTGCCTCAGGGGTGGTCGGGCCAGCGGGGGCTTCGGTGCGAGGTCTCAGCTCTCAGCTGGCCTGGCCTGGGCCGGGCCGGCGGGGAGGGCTCCTCGGCACCCAGCCTCCGGCCGGGAGCGGGGTGGGGTCCCCCTCGGGTCCCTGTGGCCACCGCCCCCACTGCCACTCCGCGCCGCCTGCGGCACCAGCCGGTGCCAGCTCCGGGGGGGCTCTGGGCCGCTCCACGCTCAGCTGGGGCCGGGCCAGGCCGGGCAGACCTGTGAGGCTGGGTCTGTGTCCTCGGTAGGTGCTGACCGTGCCCTCCTGCCTGCCGTGCCGGCCCAGCTCCCAGGCCTGTGGGAGGCCGGCAGGCTGCAGTCCCCATGGGGACCAGGGCTGCCGGGCCCAGCCTGGGCGGCAGGAGGTGCACGGTCAGCACTGGCCGCCCTGCACGCTGCCCTTGCTGCCCCGGCACGAGGCCCTCTCAGCTGTCACAGCAGCTCCGTGACCTCCCGACCAGTCTCGGCTTCTCGGCCTGGGATCACCGCAGCCTGGACCCCGCTGGCCCTCAGCAGCGGCTCCCGACTCTGGTGTCCGTCTGTCCCTCGGTGGCCCTGTCCTTCTTGAGCCCCTGCCTGTCCGTGTCCACCTTCGAGGCTGCGGGGTCTCGCTGGGCCCCACGCCTGCTGCCTGCCCTGCTGGGACCTGGCCTCGAGGGCAGCGGTGCCCCCACCCCGCACCTGCGCTGGACCCGAGCGAGCGGACAACGTGGCTCCCTGCAGTGCCGCCTGGGGAGCGATGGGCACGGTCCCTCCAACAGGGCCTCCGCGGGCGGCTCTGCCCCGCTGCCCCGTCCCCTCCTGCACCCCATTTTCCAGCCTGGCCCGAGCCGCAGCTGAGCGGGCACTCACTGTTGACGACGGCCGTGGCGAGGATGGACGCCATGCCAGCCTGCTGGGGCAGGAGCTGGATGTCGGGGTGCGCAGGGGCTGGGCTCTTGGGCTCCGTCGGCTCTGTCTTCGTGGGGGGGCTGGGGGTGCCGTGGGGCTCGGCCACGAGGAGCACGCTCAGCAGTGCACCCGCCGGCACGGGCTTGGTGAGGCTGCACCACACGGCGCCGTCTGGGAGCAGGAACACTGTGAGGGCGCCGCTCCCGCATGCCCCAGAGACCCCGGGCCGGCCCACCCCGCGCCACGCTGCCCTCCTGCCTGGAGCAGAGGCCCAGGCGGCTAGCACTGGGCCCCTTTGCAGGAGGGCAGCGTGGGGCCGGGCAGCCGCCAAGCCCCCCGTGCTTGTTCCACTGGTGGCCTGCAGGGGGCAGCCTTGGCCCAAGCTTCGGGCTGAGCTGCGCTAGGCCGCCTCTGTCCACCAGCTCCTGCGGCCCCGGGTCTGCTGGCCTCGGGCCGAGGCTCGGACAGCACTGTCGGCAGGTGGGGAGCGGGGTGGTCAGCGGTAGCCAGAGCCCTCCCTGCGTCAGCGCTCCTGACCCCGTCCTGCCCGGCAGCCGCGGGTGACCGGAGCTCAGTGACGCTGGCGAGGGAGCACGTGGCAGTGCTGCCGCCCGGCTGTGTGGCCCCACGGCTGACTGCTTCCGCCAGCCCGGGCCCAGGTGCCCTGTGCCCGCCTCAGCACATCCCTTGGTATGGGTGCTGGCTCGGGGCGCAGTGTCCACGAAGGCAGGAGGGGCCACCAGGCCCGTGCACAGCCAGGGTGCTGGGGACCCGCAGCCGGGAGGCCGCAGCCTGGCCTGGCCCCACCCCAGCGGTCACCAGCTCCATCTGGGAGTGGGGTGTGGCTGTGCCTGCCCTGGGCACCCCTGGCGCGTGAACTGTGTGCTTAGGAGGGGCCGGGAAGGCGACATCTCAATGTTGCAGCAAAACAGGCTCTGGGGAGCAGGGGCTCCCTGGGGACGGCCCAGCTCGCGGTGGGGCACGTGGCAGCCTCTGCACCTCGTCTGTAGCGGGGTCCGGTGCGGCAGGTGCTGCGGGGGGCCCTTTCCTGCGCTCGCCCCTCCCTCCCCGCTCCCGGAAGGTGCGAGGGCTGGGCCGGGCTGCAGACCCCGCGGGAGGAAGTGGCCCTCCGGCCGCCCTGCTCCTGGCCTGGCCGCCCCTGGGGCCCGCTGCCCGCTGCAGACTCCTCTGCGCGCGGCGGTCACTGCCTGGGCCCAGCTTCCTGAGACAGCGTCCCCCCAGCCCCCGATGGGCGTTGGCCGGGTGCTGGGCTGGGCAGGGGCGGCTGGCGCTGTGAGGCCAGGCCGGCGGTTTCCCTTTAAGGGCCGGCCCAGAGCCCGCCCCCCCCTCCCCCCGGAAGGCCACGGGGTAGGATACCGACCCTTCCTGCGGATCTCAGCGTTGGCTTCGGCCTCGCTCGGCGCCTGGGGCAGCGTCCGCAGCCAGCAGGCCTCATCGTCCAGCAGCAGGGTCACGGCCGGGCTCTGCGGAGGGGGGGGGGTCAGCAAGCCCGCCCAGGCGTCCCTGCGGGGCTGGCGGCAGCAGAGAGGAGGGGCCGTGGCCCGCCGGTCAGGCCGCTCTCCTGGCGTCGGAGATTCTGGGGAGCGCCGGTGCGGGCCAACCCCGGGGCCCCGGCCCTCTGGCCCGTGCGGGAGGCTGGCCAGCCAGGTCCCGCCGCAGAGTGGGCCCAACACTGCCTGCGGCCCCGTCCAGCCCCTGGGCGCCCCGGTGGGGCGGTGCTCCTGGGTGTTCACACACACGCGCCTGTCCTCAGGCCCGAGCCGGGCCCAGGCCTTCCCCCAGCTCTGCGCCGGGCGTCTTCCTGGGCTCCCCCGGGCCTGCCCGGGCCTCAGACTGGGCACTGGGGGCCAGTGGCCGGTGGGGGAGACGGGCGAGTGGGGGCCAGGGAGCGCCCGGCCTGCTGGCCGGCCCGCCGAGGGGTCACGTCTGTCCGCGTCTGCTGGTCCGTCCCGTAGGACGCTGCGGAGGGGGGCTCCGTGAAGCACCCCCCGGGGGCAGCGGCCAGCCTGGCGGGGACCACACCCGCGAACATGAGCCCCGGTGCCCTCTCCCCGCCCCGCAGGACACGGCAGCCGGGGCCCGGCCAGCTACTGCCCGATGCTGGCGGGGGCCGAGTGTGTCTGCAGGGGGCTGCCCGCAGCGGTCACCGGCCAGGGGTGCCCACGAGGCCACGCTGGGGCGGGTGGGGCGCGGGGCAGCCTCTGGGGTGCCGTTTCCCACACCACCGCTCCCGGCCGGGGCCAGCAGTTAGCCACGAGGCGGCGGCCGGCCCTCCCGGCCTCTGATGAATATTAATGAGTGGAGGAGGGTGGAAAAATTAATCTTCCTGATCCTCCGATGGGCGCTGAGGTAACGATATGAAATCTAATTATTCGTCCCAATATTTCTAAGCCCTCAAACGGAGACTGACAGGCTCCCGGCCGGTCTGGCGCTTATCACTCCCGGCGTGTTGGCCGCGCGATAAAAGCCCCGGGCCTGCTGACGCGGCAGAAGCCCCGGCTCCCGGCCCTGCCCGAGTCTGCCTCGGCCCCTGCGCCGGCTCCCGCGGGTGGGCGGGCCCACGCCCCTTCCCTCCGTCCTTCCCGGGCAGCTGCCCAGGGAAAGGCAGGGCTGGCGCGGCTGCGCACGGCTCCGCTCAGGCCCCCGTCAGAGGGACGCCCGGGCCTGGCCCTTGGGGCTGCCGTCCCCCCAGCCTGCTCTGTCCCCGTACCCGCGCTGGACCCCGAGCCGCGGGCTGGGCGGGCCAGGGGCGAGTCCCGGTCCCCGTGTGCGTGGTGGGGCTGACGTGGCAGGAGCCTGCGGCGACTTCCTGGCCCACCCCGGGGCGGCCCCAGCACGAGCCCCGGCCCCCCGGCCCCCCGGCCCCGGCCCACCCTGGCCTCCCGCCTGCGGCTGGCCTGCGCCGCGTCCAGGGCCAGCGGAGCCCACCGCCCACCTGCTGAGCCCCTGCGCGCCCAGCCCCCCAGGCGGTTTCTGTCAGCTCTCTGGGTGGACCTGAGAACACCCCTTGTTCCCCAACAAAGAGGTCAGTGTGCGCCCGCGATAGCCATCGAAACCCGACCCCTGCCGCATCCGCTGTGACGGCCGCGCCCGCGGCTCGGGGGGCCGCGGGCGAGGTGCTGGGGGGCCTGCGGGCCGGTGCCCTGGAGAGGTCAGTGGCTGCGTGAGCCCCGAGGGGCAGGGCCAGGAGGCGCAGCCGCTTGCCTCCCTCCCGGCTCTCGTCTCCGAGACGCGGGAAGAGCCTGCTTCGCGGCCAGAGGCTGCGACGGCACCGTCCACACCCCCAGATCGCAGGGCCCCGGGCCCACTCGCCCGCTGTCCACCCTCTGCTCCCAGCAGCCCCGGGCGGGGTCCAGGAGAGGCGCATCATGGCCTCCCTGGTGGGCGTGGGGCTGGGGCAGGCAGGGGCAGGGCAGGCGAGCTGGACAGGCAGGCGGGGCGGGGGGAGAGGGGTGGTATGGACAGCTGGGAGTGCTGGGCCCCCGGGCCCCACGGCACATCCCAGCCCCCATGCTGCAGGCAGGGAAACTGAGGCAGGAGGGGAGGGAACCCAGAAGGCCGGCGGGGTGTCCTGTCTGGGCCCAGTCGCCAGGGGCCCACCCAGGGCTCAGCTGAGCCGATGACCGGGGCGCCCTGGGCTGGCCCTGTTGTGCCCCGTGCCTGTCCACGGGGCTGGGCGGGACCCAGGTCTCGTCCTCTGCAGCCTCCACAGTGGCCTTGCTGGGAAGGGGTCTCTGCAGACGTGATGCGGGCGGTCCAGGAAGGCCTCAGACAGAGTGGACCCTAACTCTGGACACGCGCCCGTGGAAGGAGGAGTGAGGCTAGGAGGACCCCAGGGCCCCGAGGCCGCCAGCTGGCGGAGCTGGGGAGGGGCCGGGACGCGGTCTGCCCGGGGCCCCGCTGGAACCAGCCCGCTCGCGGCTCCCCCAGCGGCCCAGGCCCTCCGGTGTCTCCCAGAGCCTCAGTTTCCCCATTTGTACAACGGGGGTAACGGCTGTGGTCCAGGACCTCCCGGCACTCAGGGTTTGGGCCCGGCCGCGGCCAGCAGCAGGCCCTTGCACCCCACGTGATGGGAAGGGGATGCTGACAGTGGACCCTCAGGACGGGGCCTCGCGGGGTCTGGGCACGTAACGGGGTCGCCCCGGCCTGCGGCTGTGGCCTTGGGCTCGCGGCTCTGTCGCCCTCACAAGCAGACGTCCGCAGGGTGAGACGGGGAGAGGACGCCGGGTGTCATGTCCCCACCAGCTTGACCCTCGTGAGGTGTGGCTGGGCACGCGCGACCCGGACCGCAGCCCTCGCTGCTCCCCGCAGAGGGCACCCAGGGACCCAGCCCTGGTGGGGGCGAGGACACCCCCAGAGGCCCCCCGACTGCCGTGTGAAGGTGTAGCTGCAGCCCCCGCAGGTCAGGACCCAGGAGGCCTCCGACCTGCAGAGCTGCGCTGCCTGACCCAGACTATCGCGGCGAGCCCCGGGCTGCACGGGTGGGTGGGCCGAGGCCGCGAGGCCGGGTCTGGGGTCCTCGTTCGCCCCCACCCACCGCTGCCCGCGCCGCCCGCCCTCCCCACCCCCACGCACCCAGCCCTGGAAGTTTCTGCGTCTGCCACAAACGTGGAAGCTGGCTCGGCCTCCGCCCGGCTCCAGCCACGGCCTGGGTCAGGGAGAGGTCCGCCCCGGGTCGCACAGCACGTGCCTTCGGGGGCCCGGCCCGAGGACGGCACGCCTCTCCCGTCTCCAGCAGCGAAGACAGACTCCCCGCAGCCGCCAGCACCATCGGTGGTGGGGGGGGGAGGGCTGGGACCCATCAGCCGGGCTCAATAAGGGCCGCTGAAACGTTATCAAAAATATTTAGACAATAAACGAAGCATCGGAAGGCTGCGTATCTGCACGGATCAATCATCTGCGCGGTGTCTGGACGCTCGGCGGCGCCAGCCGATAGCGGCCGGGGAGATAAGGGTTAATCAAGGATTTAATTCTTCGGGAGATAAAGCTGCGGGCGGGAGCAGCAGCCCTTCCTCCCTCGAGCCCAGTGAGTGCTGCCCGGAGAGGGGCCCAGGCCCCCTGCTGACCAGTGCCCAGCCCAGGGGCCCGGCCCGGCCCGCCTCTCCCGCTGCGACCTGACCGCCAGACCGGCAGCCACTGAGCTGCTCAGGCCGCTTCCCGGGGCTGGGGGAGCCCGTGGGCAGGGGCGCTGCTGGCCGACGGTCCTCCCTGCCTGGGGCCCCGGAGTGGCCGCTGCCCCCGCCCAGCTGTGCCCCTGCCTGCCGCCTCAGCGGTGAGCTGAAGGGCTTTGGCCCAGGCCCGGGGCCATGTAGGATTCTCGTCCCCCTGGGGTTCCAGAGATCGTGGATACGCAGAGGGGTCAGGGGCCAGAGGGCCTGGGCGTCCAGACCGGCAAGGCCGCCCCCGGACTCACTGAGGGTGGGAGGCCTGGCCCCCGAGGCTGCCGAGGGCTCTGACCAGCATGAGGGTATGGGCAGCCCAGGGGCCTCCGCTGGACCGCGCACTCGCCAGGGGACAGTCCAGCCGCTGGGCACGGCTGGCCCGGAGCCCAAGTCGGCACAGCAGCCTCCGCACCGGGCTCTGCCTGCGCCCCACTCGCTCAGCAGGAGGGGTCCTGGGGTGCCCGCTTCTGCAGTGCCCCAGCTCCCACACGTCCAGGCCCTTGGAGTCCTCTCAAGGGGGAGCGCGGCCCCGCAGGACAGCCGGTGACCGCAGGGCAGGCAGGGCGGCCCACGCCGTGAGCAGCCTGCGCGGGGGGGGGCCTGCCCGGGGGGGGGCGCGGGGTGCCCCGAGCGCGGGCTCAGCCCCCAGAGCCCCCGCTCCCGGCGCCCACAGGACCCGGCTCTCACCCGCGAGGGGATTGTCCCCACAGAAACCACCTCCCTGGGCCTCCCTGGGGCGGGGCCAGTCTTGGCTTGTGGGGCTGCCGCAGCCGCTGGGGCACGAGTTCGGTCCCCGGCCGGGGAGGTGACCCCAGGGCGCAGCAGATGGCCCGTCTCCCCGCTGGCCCCTCGGCAGCGGGTTCCAGCGGACCAGCCCGTTCTGCTCCCCACTCTGTCTCTGGGGAGTCCTCACACCCCCCACCTCTGGCCTGCATCCCAGCTTATGCAAAAATAAATAAATCCTTAAAAACAAGAAAAGAAACCACTTTTCTCATGCCGCCCCAGCCCCCCACATGGTCCTCCGTGCTGAGAAGCCTCCTCCAGGAAGCCCTCCTGGCCCCGTCTCGGGGACGTCCCTGAGCAGCTGGCGGGGCCGTGTGACGGTGCCTGACACCAGTCAGGCCGGGGGCTGGGGGCCGGGGGCCGGGGGCCAGTGGGCTGGGGGCCGGGGTCCTTACCGGTTCTGCCTGCCCCGGGGACGAGGCTCCGCTGCGGATGTCCCCGGGGAAGGGGCCCCAGGACAGGCCCTGGGCCAGGCCACGTCGCGCCCGCACGCACCGCTGCCCGTCCTGCAGCGCCGGCTCCAGCTCGTCTGCGGAGAGACAGCAGAGGGTGAGGTGCTGCCCAAGGCTGCTCGGCCCGTGCACGGCCTGCGGGGGACGCGAACCCGGGGGCCGGGCTGCCCGTGCGTGGGGGCAAGAGGGCCGAGCCACCCGCCACTAGCACCCCGGCGGGAGGCCCTACTCCCCGCGGTCTCTGCACAGCCGGAACCGCCCGGGCGGCAAAGGCCGGCTCGTCCCCTCCCTGCCCGCGAGACCCTGGGGGGCTCTGCGCCCGCTGCGCAGACTGTCAGTGCCTTGGGGTGGTCAGGGCCCTCGGTCAGGTATCAGGGCCCGCCGCTCCATGTGCTGGGAGACCTTGTGTCACGAGCCAAAGGCCGGACCCCAAAAGGTATGTGCGCCCAGAACCCCCGACTGTGCCTTTATCGGGACGCGGGGCCTCTGCAGACGAGCGAGGGCACCCAGGTGGGGGCCGCACCCCCTGCACCACCTTGCAAGGGGCTCGCGGGGCAGGCGCCGGGGGAGGAACCCGCGGGCGAGGCGGGGAGAGGCAGCCAGGCCCGGGCCTCGGCGGTGTGGCCCCAGACCCCCAGACGCTGGACTTGGGGTCCAGGACCGAGATGCTCCCCTGGACTCTGTGCTTTGGACGCCAGGCCAGGCGTGGGGGTGGGGTGCCCCCTGACGCAGCCTGCGGCAGCCTCAGGCCTAGGGGGCGGTGGCACCCCGGAGGGAGGGCCTTCCGCAGGCCGCCGCCCTCTCCGGCAGAGGTGGGGTTCTCCGGTGCCACCGAGCCCACGGAGGCCTCACGTGGCCTGGCCCGGTCCCCGCGCGCTCCGCGCGGCCCCACTTCCTGGAGCCCCAACCGGGCTGGCCGTGGCCTTAATGGGCCTGATTATCAGATAACCGCCGGCCTAATGGCAGAGATAACGCACCGCGAGGCCGGCTAAGCGCTGTAACTGGGTCCTTGTCTTCCCTGGGGCAGATAAGGTGGCAGGGGACCAGGATGAGGCCAGAAGGCCGGCGCCCCTTTATCAGCCCACAGAGAGGGCAGAGGCGGCCCCGGGTCTCCGCAGCCCACCCTCAAGGGGCCCCGCTTCTGCCCTCCAGACCGCTCAGTCCGGCCCTGCCCGCGCCGCTGCCCGCAGGTGCTGACGGGTCCAGCCCCTCGTGTCCCGGCAGGACTGGGGTGTGAGGGGCAGGAGGCCTGTCCGGCTGGCCGGCACACCCGCCCAGCGCCCCAGGCCTGTGTCCCCCACTCCTCCCGTGGGGCTGAGGGCACGGGGGGCCTACTCCGGCCATGGGCAGAGGCCCCGTCCTGCTGCAGCCTGGCCGGGTGGGCGGGCCCCGGATGTGGGGACGCGGGGCAGGGCCCTGGGCTCCTGTGGACACCTGGGACAGGCACCCCAGAGCCCTGGTGGACGTGGAGGGAGAAGGCGGCAGGGGTCCCCACCCTCCCGGGCCAGCACCCCCAGCAACGGCCGCACCCCTAATCGGGGCCCAGGGCGGTGGGCGAGTGCCCAGATAAGGGCGCAGCTGGGGTGTCGGCCGCCGGCCATCCTCGGGGTATCGCGCGCACCAGAGAGCAGCTGCCCTGATAACGGGCCGTTCCGCCTGCTGGGGAGGGCCGGCCGGGGCCGGCGGGGAGTGGCAGCAGTCACCACGACCCGCCGGGCACGGGGTCCCTGGCTCCGAGGGCGTCCCGACCCCCCAGCCGGGCCGAGCAGGCGCCCGGGGACCCTCTCCCACTGGGGGCCAAATGAGATCGGAAAGGGGGGCTGGTGGGCGCCGCTCTGGCCCCTGGAGGCCGGTGTGAGGTGGGGGAGGGGAAGTGGGGGGCCGAGAACTGGGGTGGCAGCGGGAGAGGGGTGTCTAAATTGCGCCGAGAAGGCCCGCGGGGAGACCCAGGGGACGGCAGCTCCCGCGCCCAGAGCCAGCAGGGCCAGCTGCTGCGGCCCCCAGGGAAGGCGCAGGCTGGCGGGAGGGACAGGCCGGGGCTGGGCTCGCTCAGCCGCAAAGCGCGGGGCAGGGGTGAGGGGCGGCTGCGGCACCCCCCCCCGCCCAGAGCACCGGGCGGACGCACGGGGCTGGCTGCGTCCTCCTGCTCTGGCCCCCGCCCCAGCCGAGGACAGCTCCCGCCTCCGCGTGACTCCGGCCTCCGATTTCCGCCTCAGCGAGTGCCCCGCGCACTGGGCAGGATGGCGCCCAGCACGGAGGCATGTCCCCAGCCGGCCTCCCGGGACGGGGAAAACACTGGGCACTGGGCCGGGGGCCAGTGTCCCCACCTGCAGCCTGGTCTCCGGTTTGCCTGGTGGACGCGCCTGTCCCCCCAACGGCCGTGCACATTTATGACCTAGAGGCGTGCTCAGGCCTCGCGGGCCTCCGAGGGGACAGGAAGGGCGGCGAGGCGCCACTCGGGACCAGCGCCCAGGCTGGGGGCCTTCCGGGGAAGCCGGGGCCGGGTCCTGCATCTGCCCAGCTGTCTGGGCCTCAGTTTACCTGCCGGGCTGGGGACGAGGCGCGCGCCCACTGCGTGGCCAGCACGGCTCGTCTGCCGGGGACCGGGCATCCTGAGGTCACCGAGACGGCCTCTGAGCTTGGGCCCGGGCCGCTGACCTCCACGGCTGCCCGGCGCAGCCCGGTACCCTGCAGCCCGGGCAGCCTCTGGGGGTGCCGTCGGCCGGCCAGATCCGGCTCCCACCTGGCGGAAGGCCCGGGCTCCGGCCAGGCCCCCGCCCCAGCCCCGCAGGCCCCGCCCTGAGCAGGGGGCTCGGGACCGGCGTGGGGCACCCACCGGGGTCCCCGCCAGCACCCCCTTATCTAACCGGCCCCATCGCGCCTGGGGGCCCCGCCCGGCCTCTGTGGGCCAGCTGGCCTGGGCTGCCGGGAGGGGCCTTATCGCCGGGATCGTGCTGTTTGCCTTCGATAAAAGTCACAGAAAACGAGAGAAGGAGGAGCGAGGAGCGGAGGAAAACCCCGGCCCGCCTGGCAGGGCGGGGCTCCTGCATGAGGGGGAGCAGCGCCCCCGAGCGCAGCACCCCGTTCTGCATGGGGGGCGGCGACCCCTCACTCAGCAGGGCAGGGGTGTGGGGGTGTCGCCGGGCCTCATGGCAGACGGGACCCCCCCCACCGGGCCAGGGTGCCTGGCCAATGCCAGCCCTCCTGCTGGCTCCTCGGCAGGCCCTGCCCGTCCCCGCCGTAATCCGACCGCCACGGGGTGTGGGGCCTCTCGAGACGGTCTACCCCGGCCGCCACGGGCCAGTGGACAGGTCTACCCCGGCCGCCACGGGCCAGTGGACAGGCCACCGTCCCCCCGTTTCCTTTCACCAAAAAGGGGGTCTGAAAAGAAAGTCGGCCTGGCCGGACCCTGCAAGCCGAGGACATGATTTGGGGGTTCCCTGAAACAGAGGGTACCTGTGTCCACTGGTGTCGCTGGTGAAAGGCCCCGACAGCTCAGGTGGATGCCAGTCCCGGCCCCCAGTCCACGGCAGCCATCACGGGGCAGTGCACGGCTGCACCCGAGCGGCTGCCAGCCTGGCCCCCGCTGTGCCGTTTCTCCCAGATGGGGGGCTCGCCAGGCCTGGGGGTGTGCTGGGGCTCCGAAGCAGGGCCGACGGGCTCGGGGCTGTCGTCCAGCTGTCCAGCCCGCCAGGGATGACAGAATTAGCCGCACAGCGCAGGACCCCAGACCAGGAGACCCAGGCCACAGCCCAGCCAGCCAGCGTGTCCCCTGGGTCAAGCCACGCCTGAAGGCCACATCTTTTCTCGCCGCGTCCCCGCCATCTGTCCACGTGGATCATGGGGGGGAGTGGGCGAGCTGGCAGAGCGTGATGGCCACGCTGGGCAAGGCGAGCCGAGGCCACCGCGCCCTTCGGATTCCACCCGCCTCCAGCCCTGAAACCAGAGCCCCTCAGGGGCCCAGGCCCGCAGCAAGTGTGAGGGGCGGGCGTCCTCACGTCCGACTCCACGGCCACTCTGGGAAGGGCCTGGAGGAAATGGACCGGCCCCGAGGCCTCCCTGGGGTGCCCATCCATCCCTGTGTCCGTCCTGAGGGCAGCTGGGTCTGGACACCAGGCCATGACCCGGGTAGCGCCCTCGGCACTGCGGGGGCGGCAACCTGCTTCGGGGCAGCTGCCCTGGCCCTCTGCGCCCGCCCGCCCCAGTGCCCCCGCCCACGTGGCCCGCCGGGCACCCAGGCCAGGCAGGGCTGCTCCGTGAAGCTCCCAGGTGGCCGCTGGCTGGGTGGGCGGTGGCCGCGAGCTCGTGTGCTCTGAGGCTGCCCGGGGCCTGGCCAGCCTGTGGCTGGTTCCCTGCCAGCTTCAGCCAGGCCCTGTGGGTGGCCTCGAGGCTGGCCGCCTGGGGCGCTGCTCCCGGGAGCAGACGGCAGAGGGGGCTGGAGGGCCGGGACAGGTGTGCCAGCGGGGGCCGGGCGGGAGGGTCCTCGGGGCAGGCCAGGGCCCCCGGCTGGGGTGCCCGCACTGGGCAACGTCATCAGCGGTGGCCCTTCTGCTCCCCACAGAGCGGCCTCGGGAAGGGGCGCTGGCCCTGGGCCCCGAGAGCCAGGCCATGCGCCTGCAGGACAGTGGCAGGGGCGGAAGTGGAGCTGGACAAGTGGGCCCAGCCTTCCGGCAGGGCCTGAGAGAAGGGACAGCTGGCCGGGGCGGAGGGCCCGGCCTGCCCGCTCCTCCGTGCGCCTCCAGGTGCGGGGTCCCCAGGCCCGGGCTGCCCGGGTGCCCCCAGCTGGCGCCCCTGCCCGCGCTCTCAGCTGTCCGAGGGCTGGGGGCGGGCAGGGCAGGGGCAGGGCACTGGCCTGGTGGGCCCCGCCTGGCGGGAACCCTCGCCGGCCGCCCCGCCCGCCGCAGCCTTGCACTTGGCCCCTGTCGCCCGATCGCAGGATTATTGATTTCTGGCCTAGAGCGGCGGCCCGTCTTTATCGGGCTGAACCCTGGTCCCAGCTAATGGCGGCGCCGGGAGTGCGTGGGGCATGGAGAGCAGGGCGGGGCCCGCGGGCGGCAGGGGCAGCGAGGCCGTCACCTGGACACAGGCGGTGCTCAGGCCAAGCGGGCAGAGCCAGGTCGGGGCTGGAAGGCGTGGCCCGAGCCCGGGCGCTGCCCAGAGTGGCCTGACCGCCTGGCCAGCAGGAGGCAGCACAGCGGAGACCCTCAGGGCCAGCGCCTGCACGGACCCGCCTGGGGAGCCTCCGCTTTCGGGGCCCCTCCCCGACCCACAGCTTCCCTCGTGGTCCCGGCACCTGCCCACAGAGCTAAGGGTCTCTGGGCCTTGGGCCGGCCGCGCACCCTGGAAGGAGGAGAGGGCCCCGGCCCAGCGGGGTACAGGGTCGCCGGCCCTGTCCAGCCCCTCCCAGTGGGCTCGGAGCAGGGCCTGTGATAAGGAGAGAAAACGCCTCCGGTGCAAACAGCTTATCGGGCCCGTCGGCCGCGTCCTGGCCCCTGCCCCCGTTTTTCCAGGGGCTGACGCCGCGAGGGCCCTTCCTTCCTGTTGGCCTCCGATGGCCACCTCTGGGCCCAGCCGCCCGCCCACCCCGCTCCCTGCCCTGGGCCGGGCGCAGGGCTCTGTGCCCCTCGCCCAGCCTGGGGGGCCGGGCTTCCTTTGCAAATAGGCGGGAGGGCAAGAGACTGGGGGGCCTCACGGCGCCACCCGGGAGCCCCTCGGGGTGCAGATCCTTCCATAATAAAACACCCGCTGGTCCACGCACGCCGCTCGCCTGCCCTGCCCACAGACGGAGGCTGCTTTCTGGGGACCCCCACCGCGCGCCCCGGGGTTAGCCGGGGCGTGACGGCAGAGCCCCGTGTCGGCCCCTGGCGAGGGGCAGACCTCACGCCAGGCCCGGCCTCCTCATGCCCCGAAGGGCCGCGGTGACTGGCGGCGGCGGGCTGGGCGCCTGAGCCCACAGCCGGCTCTGCCGGGGTCCCCGCCCCACAGCGGCCCCGCCCCGCCGCGTGCAAGCAGATTCCGGGGCCAAGCCCGCAGGGAACGCGTGAGGAAGCTGCCACTCTCCCGTCGCCCTCTCGCAAAAGTCCTGTGGGGCAGGAGACAGGCCAGCGGCCCTGCTGGGCGCCCGGCCGCTGAGCCAGACCCGGCACCGGGGGTGCACGCGCCGGAAGGGGCTGCCCAGCGCGACGCGGGGACGCCTGCCTTGGGCCCACCTGGCCACAGTCCCTGGGGTCCCGGGGGAGGGGACGCGAGCGGGAGGTGGACACCGGCCCGGCGGGCAGCCCCTCCTCGTGGAGACACAATAAGCCAAGATAACATCGGCCTCATCGCGGCCCGCGGGGCCCTTCGGGCAGGATATGACGGCCCTCCAGCCGGCGGCGGCCCCTTTGTCCCATCTCCGGGGACCGATCTTATCGGCTGCGTCCACCGCCGCCGTAATGGAAAAACGCGGTGAGGAAATCAGAAGTTACGCACCGAGATAGAGAAATAATAAATAAATAAATAAGGAGCCGGCGGCGGGGCCCGGGGTGGGCAGGCGGGGCGCGGCCCCCGCGGATCTGGGTCAAGTGCAGCTCTCCCAGCCTCAGTGTCCCCATCTGTGGAGTGGGCGGACGGAGAGGCTGACCCGGTGTGCCCCGCCAAGCTGGCTGCCCGCAGAGTGCCCCTGCCATGCTGTGCGGGGCTGGCACAGCCCGGCAGGCCGCGAGGGCACTGATGGCACGCGCCCTCGCACCTCGCCCCGCAGGAGCCCTGGGCAGGGCCGCGGCCACGTGAGAAGGACGGCGCGGGCGCAGGGAGGCAGTGGCAGCCATGGGGTGGGCGAGCCCGGCTGCCCCCAAGGGGGACTCCTGGAAGGGCAGCCAGCTCCGAGGGCCCGGAGGGGCCTGCACCCCTGGGCGGGAGTGGCCGTGGCCGGGTGCGCAGACCACGTGCGAGGGCCGGGCCAGCTGGCGGGCAGGAAGCGGCGGAGGGCGGGGAGGAAGCGGCTGATTAGCACCCGCGGCCGAGATAGGCCGTCGCAGCCGCAGATAGCCCTCCCGGAAGCGGTGGGGTGACCGGGCAGGCGGGCCGGAGCCCCTCGCCGCTGCCCGCCGCTTACTCACCCCAGCCAGTGGGCTGCGTCCCCAAACGCCCTGGGGCCCGAGGCGGGGCAGAGCCCTCCTGGGCCTTGGTTTCCCCACCTGCGCCCGCAGCCCGCGCCCCACGCAGCGGCCTTGGGTCCCGGGAGTCGGGCCAGGGTCCCCCCGGCAGCGCCCGCCCAGGCCTTGCTCTGAGCCCGGGTCTGGCAGCCGCAGGCAGGGGCTCAGAGGACTCCCCAGCGGCAGACGTGGGCAGGCCCCCAGGTGGGCAGTGCGACGGGAGCTGCCCGCTGCCCACCGGCTCCTGCCCTAGGCTGACCCCAAGGGGCCAAGGCCAAAGTCGGAGCCAGGCCCGGGGCAGCTTCCGTGCGGCAGGGCCCTGTGGGTGCAGGTGGTCAGCACCTCGGGTGACCAACCGCTGACCACAGTGAGGGGCGTGGCCAGGGCCGAGGGAGCCAGGACCAGCTCCGTGGCCGCCCCGTGGGGGTCTTCGGCAGAGGCCCCTGCACTGGGCCGCTGGGGCTGCGTGTGCCTGGGGCCTGGACCTGGTGCCCAGTGGGTAGTGAGGGACGCCGGCCAGCGACAGAGCCCCACAGCGCAAGGCCCCCACCTCAGCAGGCGCAGGGAGCCTGCCCACAGGGCCGCGCCAAGGGCCTGTCCACTTAGCCTGGCAGTGGACAGAGGGCAGAGGTCAGAGCCTATCCTGGTCTGGGGGCCCAGAGGCTGTGAGGAGGGGTGCAGAAGGGCCCAGTCCAAGGCAGCGGGCAGCCCAGTGCTGGCCGTGCTGGCCAAAGCCAGTGACCGCCGCACTCCTGTCCAAGTCGGCCACGGGCTGGCCCCAGACAGCAGCTGGCTGGCCTCCCTGTCAGAGCGGCCCCTCTTGCTCTCCCTCTAGAGGCTCGGCCCCGGGCAGGCACCCCCGGGCTCGGCTCCCAGCAGGCACACAGGGTTTGCCGAGCGACTGCGCGACCCGCCCGGCTCCTCTGCGTCCAGCAGTGTGGTGCCTCTGAGTGGGCAGGCGGCCCCTTCCCATGCGGGAGGGGGTGTCCTGCCTGGTGGGGCCTGGCTGGCTGGGTCTGCCCAGCGGGGGCAGGGCAGGGCGGCGCCGGGCCTGCTGGGCGTCTCGGGAGCAGGTCTCCCCCAGGTGCAGAAGTGGGCCCGGGCCCCTGTGGGGACACCCAGAAGAGGGAGCTCCCAGCCAGGCCTGGTCTGGCTCCTGGCGCTGCCCCCAGGCTGACCTGCATCGCCCCCTCCCCTTGCTAATCTAAGACAAATAGGCCTATCGGCCAGTGCCAGGCCCGGCGATAAGGCAAAATAGCTGAAATGATTTCCCACCCACACATGTGCGGCCGGGCCATATCGGCCCATCTCCCAGGCCTGTCCATCAGCAGGGGCCGTGCTGCCTCAGCCGCCGCCGCCGCCGCCCAGGGACAGCCCTGAGTGTGCACAGCGCAGCGAGGCGAGCCACAGCGGAGCAGGCGCCGGGGGTCGCCGGGGCCGTGAGACCCTGCAGTGGGCGGCCCCCGCCAGCGCTCTCTCGCCAGCCCACTCTCCGGCGGCAGCTGACCACACGCCCTGCTGAAGCCCCCCTGCCCCCAGGGCCCGGCGCTGGGCCGGCCTCACCACCCTGGCATCCATCTGTCCCGGGCCCTCAGCCAGGCCCACGCGGCTTTAGCCTCGCCCTCCCCCTGCCCCCTGCCCCTGTGCTGCCCCGAGGCCCGGGGGGCCCAGCCTGTCTTTGCCCCAGGTCTGGGATGGCCTTGGGGGACAGCGTCCACCGCGAGAGGGCAGGCCACGCACGCCCCAGCCACGCCTGCTGGCCCGGGGCCTCACGCAGTCCCTCGCTCCAGCCAAGGCCGGGGCCGGCCCCCGCACGGGACCCCGGGGCAGAAGGGCCTCGAGGGTGAAGGCTGGGGTGTCGCCCGGCCCTCGGGTCTCCTGGGTGTTAAGTGGGGCGCGGGCAGCCCCACGTGGGGACAGGAGGGCCGGCAGGCGGGCGCGGGACCAGGCCCCAGGCCGTCGCGAGGCAAATGCCGACTCCCCGGCCGCCCGGCCCCCTTCTCCCTTCGAACGAGGCTGCCAGCTCAAGGGGAGACGCGGGGCGGGGTGTCCCCGGCCAGAGTGGCAGCCAGGCTGAGGGTCCCCCCAAAGCGCCATCCCTGGGGCAGGGCCTCCTGAGGACCTCCGAGACGAGAGGACGGGGGTGCCCACACCGCAGAGGGGACCCGCCACGGCCCCGGATGCCGAGCCTGCTGGGCGCCCTGAGAGATACGCGCCCGGCCCTGGGCGCCCGGGGGCGATAAGGCGGCCTGCCCGCGCGTGATAGGGGCGTCCACCACAGTGGCAGGCGGCGGCTGCTTATCAGCCCATCGCTGCCCACTGTGCAGAAACCCCTATCTGCGGGGCCGATAGGGCGCCCGGGCCCCAGGCTGGACTCGCGCCGGAAGCCCCCAGCGCACCCAGCCCCAGACCACGGCCGCGCTGCCCTCGCCGGCCTCGCCCGGCCCGGTCCTGTGTCCAGCAGGCTGCCCTCCGCCTGCGGGGCGTGATGCCAAGGGGGCACCGCTGCCCAGCCCCCACCAGGCTGCCCCCGCACCCGTCGGGCCCCACAGCACACACGGGGTCCCTGCCCCGCGCCTCTCCCGCGGCGGAAGTTTGGCTGATACAGCCTGGCACGTGGGGGCTGTCGCCTGGTGTCAGGGGTGTCCAGCCCCTGCCTAGAGTCGGGAGACAGTGCAGGCCAGGGGTGCCCAGAGCGCCAGCCCCCAGCAGGCCTATGGGCTCCGCGCTCACCGTCGCCAGCCGAGGCCTCCCGAAGGACAGGGCGCCGCTGAGCTGCACACCTGCCGGGCCCGGGCAGCAAGCCCCGGCTGTGTGGCAGGCGGGGAGGCCGGGCGGGTCACCAGCTGCAGGGGCCGGGCCGGCCCTCCCTTGCGGGCTGGGCCTGTGGCCGCCCCTGCGCCTGGCAGACGGCACCGGCCGGCCGAGGACTCCGGTGCCTCGGCGTCCACGAGGCGACAGGGCCTGGCGGCAGGAGACCGTCTGACACCCCTCCCGCTCCAGCCCTCGGCCTGGCCACGGGCTCTCCCCAGTGGCCTCACCGGGCCACCCCTCGGGCACCTGCACACTGGTGCTCGGCCAGCGCTGGCCTCGTCCAGGCGGCACCCTCTGCGAGGCCTGGCTGCCCCGCCCGGCCCCTGCCCGGCCTCGTGGCCTCCGGCCCCGCCCACGTGGCAGGAAGAGGGGCAGAAACAGGGCGGCCTTTCCCGCGTCCAGAGGCGCTGAGGCCCCAGGTGGCTGGTGGCCCTCTCGCCCACGCCGGCTGGCCCCGCCCCAGGCCTGGGATTCAGCCCCAGGTCGGCACAGGCCCCAGCCGTTCCCACTCACAGGCTGGACTTTGGAAGAGACGTGGCCGGCCGAGCCCACCGAGGCTGCTTCAGACCCCGGCAGGCCGACCACCCGGCCCCAGCGCTCACCTGGGCCGCTCCAGGAGTCGCTGGCCTCCTCGTCCCGCCGCAGCTCCGGCTCCGGCCCCGCCGCCTCCTCCGGGCCTCCTGGGGACGCGGGGGGCGGGGGGCAAGCGTCTGCGAGAGGAAACACCATCAAGCCCGGCCTCGGGCGCCCCGCCTAGTGGCCGGGAGGGGTGCTGAGGCCCAGGTGGGCGAGCTCCCGGTCCCCCCGCCCCCGCTTGCTCTAACTGGGGGGCCAGGCACCTCAGGTTTCCCTTGCCCTTTAAACCCCTCACCCCCTCATTAATGGCAGCGGTAATAATTGCTCTTCCAGTTGCTGTTAATAATCACAGCCAGGATGGCCGGCGGGCACGCCCAGGCCAGCGGGCACACGTGGGGGCCTGCTCCCGCGCTCTCCGCGGGCAGCTGGGGCCCTCTGCGGGCCCCGCACCCAATTCCAGCCCAAAGGGCATATTTGCCTTCCCGCCCGGCCTGATAACCACTGAGGCCCCCAATCGATGGGCCTCCATAAACCCCCCCCCCGGGTGACGTCACCCGCCCGGCGGGTTATTAATACCCGCGATAAGGGCTGTGATTAACATCAAATAAATCAATCACACGGTATAAAAGTCCTATTATTTTTGGCTATAAATCAACGGGCTGGCATCTGTGCCGGCCGCCATGCAGAGCCCGCCGGCCTATCGCGCCATCTCCGCCCGCCGGCCGCCGTGCCAGGTGCAGCCCCGGCTGTTTTTTCCAGCGCCTACCCCTGCCCCTCGAGCCCGGCTCCCAGATCAGATAAGGCCCGGCTCCCGGAGCCTCGGGTCAAAGTCAACCAGAGCGGCCTCCTGCCCTCTGGCAGGTGGCGCCCCCGCCGGCGCAGCCTCAGGGGGCCGCGGCGGGGAGATCGGGGTGCTGCCCGCGGCCCCTCGTGGCCAGGCGGACGCCTGCCCACCATGGCTGCGGAAACAGGCCGGCAAGCCTGAGCGGCCGCCCCCAGAGCAGAGACCGGCGGTGGCCCCCGGCCCCTCCGCCTCCTTGCTGCGCGGCCCTGTGACCCGGTCAGGGCAGGCAGCGCCGCCACGGGGGGCCGTGCATGGGCCCCGCCGGCTGTCGGGGTCCCTGCCCCGGCCGCTCCCTGGGGAGTCTGCGTGGCCTCAGGGCCTTGCACCGCTGGCCGGCTCCTGGTGCCCTTCCCTGCTGGGAGCCCAGGCCTCCTGCCTCCCTGGTGGCTCGGCGCCGCCCCACTGCCCGCAGAGGCCCCGCTGCGGCCACCCCCCGGCTCGGACCACGTGAAGGAGCAGATGGGCGGCCCCAGGGTGCAGGTGCGGGCTCGCGAGCTGGCGCCCAGCCAGGCCCCCCGCTTCCGCCCGGCTCTCTTCTGGAAAGCGGAGTGAGGTGCCGCGCACCCGGCCCCACCTGGGAGCCCTCCACCCGGGGGCTTCGGGGACAGCTGGCCTGAGAGGCCACCCCCATGCCCCTCCAGAGCTGTCCTCAGCTGGGGGCGTGCCCTGCGGGGACAGGCGCCAGGCATCCAGGCTGGCTCGGTGCCGCCGTGTGCCCGGCCGGCCCCTCGGCCCCTCGGGCCTTCCCAGGGGACCACGGTGCGCAGGGCGGGCTCACCCCAGCTCAGAGGCCGAGGCGGGCCTGGCTGTGCTGCCCAGGGCGGGGCGTCCAGGCCGCAGGCTGCTCCGCCTCCCGTCGGCGAGTCGCAGGCCGGCCGGTCAGCTCGGCCTCGCGGCAGGAGGCCCCAGCCGAGGCCCCGGCCGCCACACACTCACCTGGCCCTGAAGGACGCGGGGACTCGGCCTCTCCCGAGGCCAGCGGCTCCGGCGCTGCAGACCCCCGCTCGGGACGGTGGCTGTCCACGGCCGTGGCCTCTTCTCCGGCCTCCATGTCGCTGACGGAACCTGAGGACACAGGCCGAGGGGGCTCGTGAGGGGCTGGCGCGGCCTTCTGACCCCCAGGCACAGCCGCGCCCGCCCCCGGGGTCAGAGGCCGTGAGGCGGTGGCCGCAGCGTGGCCGCCCCACACTTGATGGACAAGCTGGTCAGCCCCAAGCAGCAGCTCCCGGTCCCGGGGTCCCCGCCTGCAGCCCCTCGGGACGGCCCCGTGGGGCGACGGGCACCCCTCCTGGCTGTAGGGTGTCTCCAGGGGCGCCTGCAGCCCTCCCCCCGGCCCACGAGCAAGCACTGCTGGTGGGCGCCGTGGCCCCCGAGATGGGGTGACCGGCCAGGCCAGGGCCCCCCCATCCCTCAGCCCGGGGGCCCGCCCACCCTGGCCCCGGAGGCCGACACCCGGATCGGGGTGCAGGGGCACCCAGAAACCCGGCTGAAGGCGCAAGTGGCTGCTGCCACAGGTGTCCACTCCACGGCCTGGCTCCTGCCTGGGGCTGTGCGGGCGCCCCCTCGCAGTGGGGCTGACTGGGCGTCCAGCGGCCTGACTGCATGCCAGCCCGGGCCCCCGGCGCCCTCAGTCGCCCCAGTCTGGCCGGGGCTGCCCCGCCCGGCCGCACCCGGGCACTGGGAGGTGACAGTCAGGCCCAGGTGTGTGGCCGGGGGTCCCGCCCAGGCTCGGCCTCCGGGGCGCAGGCTGCCAAGGCCACGGCCAGGCCCTGCTGCAGAGGACGCGCAGATGCGGCACAGCCCAGGGCGGCGCGGGAGCCAGCGGGGGGCGCCGGCGGGGTCAGCGGCACGCGAGGCAGCGAGCGCCAGGGCCGCGCCCTCCGGAGGGCTGACCATCTGGGTCTCTGGCCCCCACGCGGCCCTCCGGAGCGGGAGGCGCCTCCCTTCTCCCAGGAGCCCAGCTCCCTCGTCCAGCTGCCCTCCCCGCGGGCTCCCCGGGGAGAAGCGGAAGGAGGGAGGAGCGGGCAGCCAGAGGGCCCCCGCTGCCGGAGCGGCCTGGCCGGGCCAGCCGAAACCCGTGGGGGCAAGGCTAGCTCCCCGCGTTGGCGCTTCAGCCCACGCCTGGGTGTGCAGGGTGTCAGCAGGTGGAGACAGCCCTGCCTCGCGACGGCCTAGGGCCCCTGGGGCTCAGGGCCGGCCCGAGTGACGCCGCGCAGCACGGGGAGGCCAGGAGGCACGGCCCAGGGCACCAGCAGTGGCTCCGGGCGCGGGGACCCCAGCCGCGAGCTCGGCTGGAGGGGCAGCTCCCGGCGGCCCTGGCTCCCGCTCCGGCCTCCCCGCGCACCTCGGCGTGTAATTACAGGTGGTGCTTGCTGCAGACCACACAGAGGCGGCCCCGGGCTAAGCCTCCCGCTCGCCCCTGCGCCCACACGGCAGGCGGCAGGCCCGGCACACCCCGACCGGTCCGACTCGTGCCTGGGACAGGTGGGAGGCCCGACCCGCCGTGACCTCCGCGCTCGGGCAGGGACAGCCCGGGGCTGAGTCTCCGTGGGAGGGGCGGCCACCGTCCAGCCTCGGGGAGCCGTGGGCCGGGGGAGGCCGCCCCCTTTCTGAGGGCCTGTGGGCACACTCAGAGCTGGCCCCTGCTGACCTGCTCGGGCAAGGGTCTGAAGCCCACGCTCCGGGCACCAGCTGGCCGCCCGTGCCTGGCTGGGCCTGAGCCACCCAGGGAGGCCCCAGCTCGCGGCGGGTCCATTACGGCGGAACAAAGCGCGCGGCACAAAGGCATGACGGGAGCGTGAAGGGGGCCGGCGCAGCGGCAATTTGCTTGAAAGCCGCTAATTCGGTTCCAGCACAATTAGCGTGGCTGATAACACACGAGACAAGTGCGGCACCGCAGCGAGCCCGCAGACGGGAGGACACGGGGTGCCGCCTGCACGCAAGGGCACCCCCACCCGGAGCCCTCGGCCCCAGCTCTGCCGGCACGGGCAAGGGGCACAGGGAGGAGCGGGGGGCAGCCCAGAGGCACGCTGGGACCCGCCTGTTTTGCAGACGGGTAAACTGAGACCCAGTGAGGGGAACCGGCTCCCCCAGGGCCCCGAGGGCACCAGTGTCGGGGCGAAGGGGGCTGCAGGTGGGTCTGACCCCGGCCTCCCCCGCCCTGTCCGCCACTGTCGGCCCCCGCGGCCCCGCAGCCAGACAGGGCCGCCGCCCGCCGCGGTGGGGTGCCCGGCTGTGCCCTGCGTGGGGCGCCCCCAGCCCGAGCCCCGGTTATCGCGGGGAGCAGACGGCGGCGTGCGATCTGTCTCCTGCTCATTAAGCAGCGCAGAAATGGAATGAAAACATAATAGCTATTTGATTGGGGCTGAGATATTTTGCATATTGGCTCGGTGCTGATAGCGGAATTTCATCAACTCCCTTTTTCATGCTTTCAGCGGAACGGCGGAGACGGACTCCTCCAGGAGGACGGGCCCGTGTCCCCCGGAGCCGGGCCAGTGAGGTGACCGGCTGCCCAGCCCCGCCTGGCTTGGGGGGCCACAGCGGCGGGGGGCCCTTGGAGAGACCGACGCCGAGAAGTGGGATCCGGTCGCCGAGGATGTGACAAAAGCCGCTGCTCGGCCGGACCCCCGGCGGGCTGACCAGAGCTCGGGGTGCTCCCCGCAGATCTGGCCCCATGGAGCGGGTCCCCGGAACCGTGCAGGAACCAGTGACTGCTCCTGGCATGTGGCCGCCTGGCCCTGACCGGCAAGGGGGCTCCCGGGGAACCCCGTGCAGGCCCCCAGGGGTCCTTGCTATGCCCACGAACAGAGGAGGAAAGAGGAGGCAGCCCCACGCTCAGGGCGGGGCTGCGGCCTGGCCCACTGCGCCCCACCACCGGCCTCCTGGCTCTAGCGTGCCCCTGGCTGCCTGCGGTGCCCCTGGGTCACTCATCGAACTTTCCGGGATGCCCCGGGCCAGACTCTCGCTGGGGTGGAGACCCCCAAGCAACCAAGACGTTCTGTCCAAGGGTCAAACATCGAAGCACAAGTTCAGCCATTATCGGGGGGCAGTCAGGGGGACTTCCTGGAGGCAGCGACGGGGGTGGCCATCTGGGAGGGGCAGGAGCGGATGGCCTGCACGGCTGGGAGCCTCCAGGCAGGACGCCAGGACACCACAGTGCCCGGCGGGCAGCAGCCCCCGTCATGGCCAGGGCCCGGCGGTTTCCTGCTGCAGCCGCGCGTCAGGCTGACCACAGCCCTGGGCGGGCCGACGGCGAGGGGCTGCTGGGCAGGCCAGGCCCCGCGGCGGGGACGGCCCCACAACAAAGTGAAAACAGCAACCGGTCTGGACTTTGCCAGACCGGGCGTGGGCAGCGTGGCCCCATGGGGATGCAGGCGGAGCCCACTCTCCCGGCAGGCTGGGCTGCAGAGCCGGGGCGCCAGGACCCCCAGCCCTGGGCCTGGCCTCTGGAGAAGCCCCTCCTGCTGGGAGGCCTCGAACCCAGCTAAGGCTTGACAGACAAGGAAACCGAGGCACAGCCCCACCCCCACTCCCCCCTGGCGGGGGACACCATTGCAGCCAGCAGCAAAGCCTACGGCCTGCCCGAGGGTGGGGGCGCCACTCAGAGGAGCAGGAGAGAACTCAAGGGCACCCCCAAACCCCAGCACAGGCGAGGCTGGGCGTGTAGGCCAAGGGGGGCGCCTGAGGGGAAGGGGTGCGGGGTCGGCGCAGGGCTGGGGGCCGCAGCGAGGAGGAGGCGGGGCCTCCTCTGCCCCAGCCCTGAATGCGGAGACGGGCCTCCCTGCCAGAGCAGAGGTCGCGTGGACGCCGCTGGGCGCCCCCTCGGCCCGGAGGAGGCCCGAAGCCCTCGGCGGACACTGTCCCTCTGCCAGGACACACTGTCCCCGCTGCAGACCGGGGCTCAGCCCCTGCTCAACAGGGCCTCGCACTCGTCCGCAAGTTGGGGTGCCCTTCTGGGGGGACTGGGGCTTCCCCACGCCCCTGTACCCGGCAGAGGGATGCTGGAGCGCAGAGGGCCTGGGGGTCCCTGGCGAGGTCGGCAGGAGGGGCCCCCAGCCCAGGCGCAGCCCTGCCGGCCGCGAGCAGCTGTGAGGTGACCTCGCCTGTCCGAGCGGCAGCCGAGCGAGGGGTACACGCCCCCCGACCGCGGTGGGCTGCGCTGGGGCTGCTCCGGCCACAGGGCCGACGGGCAGGGCCGCCTGCCTCCTGGGCAGCAACAGGGGCTCGGGGACGCCGGCCAGCAGAGGGGCGCCCCCCCACCCCCCTGCGGGGCGGCCCTGGCAGGTCCTCACCGTCACCACTGGGCGCCTCAGGGCCCGCACTGGCCAGGAGGGAGGCCGCTGCGTGTGGCCACACCCTGGCTGGGGGCGCGGGCATCCGTGGGCAGGAGGCTCTGGCGGTCACTGGCCTTGCCTGGAGACCGAGGGGCGTCTGCGGAGGGGGCCGTCCAGTGGGTCAGCCTGCCCTGCAGAGATCTCCAGGCCCAGCAGGCCCCAGGCCCCCACACGCGCCCCCTTCTCGCACCCCCGGGTACCAGGGGTACCATCACTGCGGTGTCCACCCGCACCCAGCCCTGCCCCGGTCCTGCTGTCCCTCCGGAGTGGCCGCCAGCACGGACCCCACAGATGCACAGAGCGTGTGCCGGCCCCCCGCGCCCTGGGCCTGCCGACCCCGCATGCTCTGCTGGACGCCCCCCGGGCCCCCGCGCCCTGGGCCTGCCCTCCCCGCCTGCTCTGCTGGACGCCCCCCTGCCCCCACCCTCCCTGGGCTCTCTGGCACCCCCACCTCCTCACAGGACACTCTGGGTGACCGTCCACACCCCGGGGTCTGAGCAGCGCCTTGCACGCAGTAGGTGCTTCACATGTGCCGGGGAGCACGTGACGGGGAGGGGCAAGCTTCGGGGTGTGCAGAGTGGGTTCAGACCATGGGGGTGGGGGCCCCAGGCTGGGGGGACGAGGCACAGGCGGGCGGGCCTCCAGGCCGGGGCGGGCCCCCCCCTTGGCCCCCCCACACCACTTCCCCTGGCTCAGCCTCACAACCAACAGGCCGACCTGGGGGCAGCCGGGAGGCCTGTCGGGAAAGGGGGAGCCGGCCCCTCACCCCTGGAGGCTTCTCTGGGCTCGCAGGGGAGCGTGGGCTGCAGCAGAGGGAGCGGCCTCCGAGCCAGCCCGGCCGAGGCGGGCCATTCGGCGTGCGGCCCTCAGGCTCACCCCAACTCAGAGTCGCCTTCTTTCACGCGTGGGGAAACCAAGGCACAGAGGAACGAGACTTGCTCAAGGCTCCGCAGCCGGGGGAGTGGGCAGGCTGGCCGCCCAGCCCCGTCCTGTCCGGCGTTCTGGTCCCACTGCTGACCCTGTGGGGCTGGGGGACCACACCCAGATCTCCCTGCTCCAGGCCTGGCCTCCCCTCCCTCAGTGTCCTCAGTTTCCTTTCCTGGCTCATTTATTTATTTATTTACGCACAGAAGAGCTGGGGTGCAGGCCAGAGGTGGGCGTGAGAGGACTCCCCAGAGACAGAGCGGGGAGCAGAACAGCAGATCCACTGAAACCCACTGCTGAGGGGGCAGCGGGGAGACGGGAGGGGGCTGCTGCGCCCTGTGGTCAGCCCCCTGGCCGGGGTGGACTCAGGCTGCAGCGGCTGCGGACAGTGTCATCGGCTGAGACTGACCCCAGCCCAGGGAGGCCCCTTCCTGGCTCTCTGTCAGCGGCCTCGGCTACCCGTGCGCCCTGTCCCGTGGAGGGTGTCCCAGAGGCCGCAGCAGCCCAGCCGGGGAGGGGCCTTGGGGGCAGAGCTGCAGGAGCAGGAGCGCGGGGCTCGGCCACCTCCTCTGGGCAGCCCTGTGCCGCGCGGTCCCCTGGGCTTGCTGGGACCCCCTGCCCAGCAGCCCTCCTGGGCCAGCAGGCGCTGCCCCCACCCCCGCCCGGCCAGAGGGGAGGCGCGGCGGCGGCGAGCGGACCCAGGCCTGAGAAAGCCCGGCCGACAGGGGAGATTGGTTTCAGCCGAGCGGGCCTGCCAAGTGCACATCCTATCGGCCGGCCGCGCTCACTCAACATTCATCACGGCGGACTCGGGAACTTTATCAGCACGAGCGGTTGGCGCCATCTCTGGGCCCGGCCGCCCCCGCCCCCGATGGGCCGATAGCCGCTGACAGATGACACGAGATTGCCGGCCGGGGCGCGGGGCGGGCAGCGCTGGGCGGGGCGGCCGCGGTGGGCGGGCCCGTGGGCTGCCGGCGCTGGCCCGGCCGGGAGCCCGCGAAGACTCGGCGCCTCACCAGCCCCGACTGCCCAGACGGCCGATGAGGCGGGCAGACCCGCGCGCCCCCCCACGACGCCCCCCACGCGCCGGGCCGGCTGCTCCCAGGGGGCGGGGCCGCTGCGGGCCCACTGCGCAGTGCTTGGCCGGCCCGGGGTCCGGGTTTCGGGGTGCAGCCACCGGCCGTGCTTCCGGGAAGCCTGACCTGCCGAGTCAGGGCGGGATTCCCATCGGGCCAGCGAGCCCTTCCTGGCCAGACTAGTGACCGCTGCCCGCGGCTGGTCCGGCGTGGGGGGGCGGGGGGAGGAGGACGCTGGCCGCGGGGTGTCTCCCAAGTAGCCGTTGACCGTGCCCGCGCGGACGGGGACGAGCGAGCGGGAGCGGCACCCGCAGGCCGCAGCACGGCCACGCGCCCCGACGCAGAGCCGCGAAGGCGGGCGGCCCAGGGCTCCTCTGGGGAGACGGGCCGTTCTGGAGGTGGACGGTGAAGGCCGCACGAACCCCCCTAGTTCGCTGAAACGACGTCTCGCGCCACGAGCGCGCCAGGCCGCGGAGCTCTGCAGCGGCTGGCCCTGGCCCCCACTTCCTCCCCTCGGCCCTCAGCGTGCCCCCGCGCTATTTCCACCTCACTTCCTGGAACCCAGAAGCCCTGTGGCCGGGTTTCGGGGGTGTCATCAGCCAGTGGGGCCTCGGGCTGAGATCGGGGTCCACAGGCCCCGTTCTTCCAGGTGGACTGTGGTGTGCGAAGTGGCCTCGAACATGGTGGGGACCCCCATGTCCCTGAGCACCCCTACACACAGGGCCTCCTGCCGCGCATCTCTGAGAAGGGCCCACCCACAGGAGCCCCGTTTCCGGAGCACACGGGGCGACCCCAGGGAACGCCCGGTCTCAGCAATCAGTGTGCGGATGGGGAAACTGAGGCACCGGCCGGCAGGACCAGCCCCCTGCAGCAGAGCCGAGGCCCACAGCCCCGCCCGCGGAGCAGCAGGGCCGGGACCAGGCTCCGGACAAGCCTCGCCGGGGGAGGGCGGGGCGGCCGCAGGTCTGGAAGTGCCCAGACGCGGGGGTGGGCGGGAGCTGGCCGGCCTTGGGCCTCCCTGCCCCGCTTCTGAACTCGGTGTTCCCACAGGGGAGTCGGAGTTGGCAGCGCTGATCTCCGGAACACCGGAGTCTCGGCCCCCCAACTCAGGCTGTGGGGCCCGGGCGGCGAGGGTCAGCAGGAGGTCATCCAAAGGCCAGCCCGCTGTACCCCTGCGCAGCGCCTGTCAAGGCGGCCGGGACCCCGCCCCGCGGGCCCCGCCCCCGCGCCCAGCCAATCCGAGCCGCGTTCATTTGCATGCGGCCCGCCCACAGTTGGCACCTGGGCCGCGGGGGTGCGCCGGGGGCCTGGGGCCGGGGGCCTGGGGCTGGGGGCCAGGGCCTCTTCCCTCTCCGCCGAGCCCTCAGACCGGCTGCACCCCACGGCGGCGCGGACGCACAGCGCGCGCTGCCCCAAGGCCGCCGCTCAGCTGCAGCCCACAGCTGCGCGCACCCCCAGTCCGGCTCCCACCCCAAAGTGGAATCCTCCCCACGGGCCCTTTGGGGCGACTTTGTTTCCGCGGCCTCTCTCAGGCCCTCTCAGGTCTGTTTTTTCTGCTTTTTTTGCAAAACAGCGACAGCCGTCGAAGGCTTGCGTGAGCCCAGGGCCTGCGCCCCGCCGCGGCCGCGGGGGCTGCGGGTGTCCGAGTGCGCTGGCGCGCACCCCTTTGTTGCTGGCATTTTGGCGGGTGAGATAACGGGAAACAGCAGAACCGCGAGGAGCAGGCAGAGCCGGCGGAGAGGAGCCTCCCCAGCCCTCTTCTCTTTCTTGGAGGGGGTTTCAACCCCCAAACAGGGAACTAAGGGGTGTGGCCCCCTCCCCCTCCCCCTTCCCACCGTGCGCTGCCGATTTACCCCCCACCCCAGATCTGGCTGGAAGGACCAGGGTCCTTGAGGGCTGACTCCCGGTCAACGGACGGGCACAGATGCCACGGAGGTGACTGAGGGGCGGGGCCCCGTGACAGGCACGAGGCCTCAGGGGCGGCCAGCGCGGCCAGGCCCCTGGGGTCGGTGGCACAGGTCTGGCATCTCCAATCCATTTTCCCTGCGTGCAAACTGAGGCCCAGGGCAGGCGGGGCCTGAGGGTTGCAGTGATGGGGGCAGGGGGACCCCACTGCCTCTGGCCCTGATAAAAACAAGGGCTGTCCAAGGAGTGGACTCAGGCGGGGGGATGACCAGAGAGGGACCCCCGCCTCTGCCGTGACCCTGGTTTCTGGGCTCACTGCAGCCCACGGCACAGCCAGGGTGCTCTGCTGTTTCCGCAGAGGCCCAGGTGGGAGGTGCAGTCACCCCCTTGCACGGCCATGTCCGGTCCGCGCTCGGGCAGGATCTGCGCCCGCCGCCTGCCCTCCCGCCCTGCATCGCGCTATGGAAGTAGCTGATTTCCTTTCGAATTTCGAGATGCAAAACCCCAAAGACAGAGACCAATTTTATCGCTAAGGGGCCTGCTTTCTGAAAGCAGAGCACCAGTCTGCACTGTCTGGGCCCAGCCACGCGCATGGACGGTCCCCGAGGCCAAGGTGTCCACCGCTCCCACCGGGCTGTGTGACCCTGGGTGGGCTCCTCAACCTCTCTGGGCCTGGAGTCCTGACAGCAGAAAGAGGTCCAAGGCGCCCCTCCAGGACAAGCCCGAGGCTGACCGGGGCCGCGCGCCTCGCCCAGCAAGTGCCGCGTCAGAGCGGCTCTCCAGACACTGACCCCTGCCAGGAGGCCCACACCCGGGGCCCCCGAGCACCCTGAGACCCACGGAGAGGGAGAAGGAAGCCCCTAACCCGAGGGCTCCTAGGGGCCGGCCGACGCTCCCAGCAGTGCTGGCTGCACACCTGTCCCTCACAGCGGGATTACCTCTGCCTAATCGCCCTAATCACGCCATCAGCGCGGCTCTCGGATCAGCTGAAGGAGGCTTTATCCAGACAGGCGGATGGCACCTCGGCGCGGCTGTCACGGGGGCTGGCGCAGCTGGTGGTCTGGGCGGGCTGGGGGCCAGGCCGTGCTGCCTCTCCCACTGGGGGAGGGGCTCCTCTCGGCCCCCCACACCAGCGGGCTCCTACCTAGCCCCGGGCGCTGTTCTAGGTGCTGGGGTGACGAGGGGGCAGAACCTCTACCCTTCTGCTCTGGGCACTGCGTTCTCTCTCCAAGTCTGGGCCCGCTGGACAGACGAGGAAACTGAGGCACAGACCGGCCTAGGACTTTGAGTCAGACCCCAGCTCCAGTGGGGTGCTGGCGGGCACAACACCCCACAAGGGCTCCCCCTGCAGGCGGGGCCCTCCCTGAACCTCGCTGCGCCTCGGGGGCTGCTATGTGCGCAGGCCTGGCCCCGCGCCTCCCGCCAGCCCCAGCCCCAGCTCGGGCCCCTGGACACTGTCTTCGCACAGGCCTGGGCGGGGCCGCCCAGGGTCACGGCCGGCCCGGGGGCAGGAAGGCCAGGAGAGTTGGCCAAGGGCCCCTCCGGCCCCCACCCTCCCAGCCCTCCTCCCTACCTTCTTTTTCAAAAACATAATTTATCTGTGTATTATCAAGAAATCCAGACACTTTAATCAGTGAGCTATGAAGTCAGAATTTCCATTCTTATCTGCGGGAGGAGTGGAAATAGAGGAGATAGGCGCGGGATCCTGGTGGGGAATGTTAATGGTGGGAGGCTGGGCCCGTGGCCGGGAGACGTGCTATCTCCCCATTATCGAGGCCCTATCTCACCAGCCATCTCTGCGCAGTAATGGGGCCGGTTCAACTTTCCAAGTTATCACAGGAGCTGAAACCTGCGCCCGCCAGGGGCCGGCCCAGGGACAGCTCAGGCGGACAGGGCTCTGGCCAGCACAGAGGGAGGGAGCGGAGCCTGGCCGCCGGGCCCAGCGGGCCCCGAGGGCCTGTCCAGCATGGAGGCTGCAAAGGGAGCACAGGCCGTCTCTGCTCTGCGGCCTGGTGCAGCCGGGGGAGGAGAGGTGGCACAGCAGGGGAAACCGAGGCAGGAGGCGCCTTAGGGTCTCCACCCCAGTGGTCCCAGACCCTGGGGTGAAGCCGGGTCCAGGAAGTGGAGAGGCTTGGGGGAGCACAGCAGGCAGGTGACCTGCAGGCCGGCCCCAGCCTCTGCGCCTCAGTGCCCCTGCCGGGGCTTGGCTCACACGCCCGTCTGGGGGGCCTGAAGTGCTCGGTGCACCCCTCCAATGCGGACAGGCCTCCCACCTGCCCCCAGGGCCCCTGTGTGGCCCCAGGCTGGAGGGCCTCAGGCGGAGGGTCCGCCAGCCACCAGCACACAGCCGGGGAGGGGCAGGCCCGGCCAGCACAGCGTGCGCCACAGGAGGCCTGTCTCTGCACTTGAACCGGTGACGCCTCCAGGCGGGGCACCAAGCTCCAGCCCCAAGGGCCCCCAGCCCAGCTGGCCCCTCTGCTCCACGGCGGGGACCCCACTGCAGGCCCAAGTCTGACCTCAGAACGCTCAGCCTCAGTTTCCCCCTGTGCGCGGGGTCTGCCCTGCAGGAGAACGGGCGCCCGCGGCCACGCTGGGCCAGCCTCCCTGTGCGGCCCCCAGGGCAGCTGAGGGGCAGCCCGCCCGGGAGGCCCTGGCAGCACCCCTGAAGCACCAAGACCACCTGGGCCGACTTTCGGGGCGAGGCTTGACAGAGAACAGGGAAACCAAGGCGGGAGGCGTAACCGGGCACGCGTCCAGGGAGGGGGCTTGGGGCAGACCCCGGAGGCCGCGCTCGTGTCCCCTCACTCGTCTGGGCCGCACACGACGGCCAGCCCCACCCGAGGCTCCCTTGCGGCCCCGCGAAGGGCCCACGGAGGCGGGTGACCCCGTGCACCTGGGGGCTCAGCGGCCGGGTGCCCTGGCCGGCCCCGAGCGAGCGGCAGCCAGCACCTTCCCGCGGGGGCGCCGAGGCTGGCGGCCGGGAGGGCGGGGAGGGGCCAGCTTATCTGCTCGGCAGCTCCGGCCCAAGGTCAGCCCCGCATTCCTGTGCCCGCGGCCGCTGGGCTCCAGCAGCTCACGGGGGAGGGCCGCTGGGAGGCGCAGGGACCCCGGGAGGCGGGTGGGCAGGGGCTGGGGGCCAGACCAGCTCTGCCCACCCTGCAGCCCACAGACCGGCCCCTGCGGTCCGTGGCCTTGAGCGTGGGCCTCGGTTTTCTTCCCTGCAGAATGGACGCGCCCCAGGAGCGCACAGCCAGCACCACTGGAACGGCAGGCGGGGCCATGTGGCACCAGGCCGGCTTCTGTGGGGACCGCAGCCGGTGGCCAGCACTGGGCCAGGCCCTGCCACGCCGCACACCCCACGGTCCACTCCCCGCACCCCACCCGCGGCAAGCCCAGCGGCGGCTCTCCCTGAGCTGCTTCGAGGCAGACACCGAGGCCAGAGGAGCCACAGGCCCAGGGCCCTGTGCGGGCGGCGCCACGACGCTGCCCACAGGCCGAAGCGCGGAGGCCCAGCCCGAGGCACAGGAGGGAGGGCCTGGCCCTCAGCCACCCACAGTGGCCCGGCCCCCAGCCCTGGCCGCGCCGAGGCCCCGACAGCTGCTGTGTTCCCACCGGGGGCAGGGGTGGCCCCACGCGGGCTGCCGATTCAGGGCCACGCCGTGGAGGACAAGGGGGTGACCTGGGCCTTGCTCACAGCCAGGCCCCCGCCTCCTGCCCCCTCGCTGGGGCAGCGACTGGGCTGTGCCCGTTCAGCGCGCGGGCAGCACACGGAGCTGCCTGCCCTCTGCAGGGGTGTCCACCTCCCGGGCAGAGGGGCTCACCGTCCTCCGGGCACTGCCAGTGCCGGCCGGGTCTGCAGGAGACCCTTCGTCCTCCGCCTGACTGCCCGGCCCACGGCCCTCAATCCCAGGTGGCGGGCTCAGCGCTGGTGGTGGGTGTGGAGGCCTCCCACACGCGCACCGAGCCTGACCAGGAAGCCCCAGCCCAGAGGCCCAGCTGGGGCCAGGGCCTGCCGAGGACTTCCACAGGTGAGCGCCGCCTAGGGGCCCGTCCGGCCTGGGCCCGTGGACAGGGCGGCACGAGGCCCCCACCTCAGGCAGCCCCGACCGCAGAGCTGGCCGACTCAGGCCACTCGGCTGCGGGGGCCGCACGGCCGTCAGTGCCGTTTTGCAGTGGGGAGACCGAGGCTCACGTCCATTCCGCACATGACCCCTGGGTCATCGGCCTGGCGGAGAGTTCCAGAAGGCCGGGCGGACCCGGCCCCCCAGCACCCAGGCCACGAGCTGGCCCGGAGGGAGGGCGGCGAGGCTGGCGTCGCTGACAGAGCGCGGGGACCCCGTCCGGCCCCCAGGGCAGCCCCCCACAGAGCCCCAGGACCCCGAGGCCCCCAGGCGGGCGGACTACCGCTGGCCTGCTGCCCACCTGAGTGGGTAGCCAGAGACAGCGGCCAGCCGTGCCTCGGCGTCCCCCTCTGTGAAATGGGGCCTGGCCCGGTGGGCAGGAGCCGGGGGGGAGGTGCGGGGGGCGGGGCGATGCGCATGGACGAGGCAGCAGCTGCCCCAGGAGGAGGCCTGTGCGGGCAGATAGGCCCGGAGGCCGATTCCCGGCAGGCGAGCCCCGGGAAGTCTGGTTGGCATAGAAACAGGAGATAAGGGGCACAATTAATGGCATCACGTTCCCTCGTCCTTTCTTCCCCAACTGACCCATTTAAAGCCCTGGCGGTGCTGGTGCCACACTGGGTTCCCGGTGACCTCGGAGGGGCTGGCCAGGTGGGACTGGCCCCCAGGCGGGGCTGGGCGAGCCCAGTGCCTGCTCCCCGCCCATCGCACAGGTGTGGAGACTGAGGCCAGTGGAGCAGGGCAGAGGGCGGCCGCCGGCCTGGAGGGGCAGCACCTCTCACTGTGTCCGGGGGTGTGACGTGGCAATGGGCGCGCGGGGGCGTCCGCTGCCCCCTCCATGCCCCTGCGCCAGCCCCAGGCAGGCACGCAGGGAAACCAGGCCCCTGCCGGGAGGCCCGCACCCGGCTCCAAGAGTGGGCTCCCGCACTGGGACGCACGTCGGCTTCAGGCTGAGGCCATGCACCCCTCTACGTCTGTGTCCCCTTCGCCACGCCGATTTTTCAGAGGGAAACTGAGGCTGGGGCTGAGCAAGGCAGGCTCGGCAGGCTCGGCACCACAGCGACTGGGACACCGGACTCCTGGACCCCGGCAGAGGCCCCCACCTGGGGGGACGTGGACGGCTCTTGTGCTGACCAAGGACCTCAGAGGCCCCACGCGCCTAAGCCGCGCCTCCAGGCTCCCCCTGGACAGCCCGCGCCAGCTCTGGGCGTGCGGTGGGCTCATTAGTCATCTGCGGCGAACCCCGAGAAGGTGTGAAAACTCTGTCCGGCGAGACAGAGCCCCGCTCGGCGGACATCCCTGACCAGGGCAGCCTCGGCCTCACCTGGCATCCGGCCCAGGCACCCCGCTGCAGGGGCTCTGTGGCCCAGACACCCCCGCTCTGACCCTGGGCTGACTCCCGTCCCCATTTTTCAGAGCTGGAAACGGAGGCCAGCCCATGTCTCTGGCGGCACCCCCAGGACGGGCGGAGCCCCCAAAGTGCCCCACACTGTGCTCAGCTGCACCCCATTTGTTCAGCCACCTCCATTTCCTCAAGGCACCGTACAAACAGCAGGTGTTGGATAAAGGCTTGCTAAGTGAAATCGAGGCTTTCTCAGACTGGGGGGCCGCTTAAGAAACACCCGCATCCCTGGTCCCCCTCAAAACCGCTGAGCAAAGAAAATCCCCTTGATTTTTTTCTCAAGAAAACTCCAAGCGGGTCACACCTAACCTCTGTCTCGAAGGGCACGTCCCACCTGCCGGTCACCCTGAGGCCACACCCCTGCCCGGGCTATCTCGCACCATCTAACAGGGCCAGCCTCTTCCCCTCCCCCCTGCGAAAAGTGAGTTTCTTTCATTTTGACGGGCCGGGCTGTACCACCCGCAGGGGAGGACCGACTTCTTGGCAATTAAGTGTGTTTGGGATGAAAACTTGCCCGGACGACCAGCCGACACCAGCTTCCCTGCCCCGCGACCGAGGCCCCCTCGCCCCGGCGCGACGCCCCCACACTGTTGTTGCCACGAACCGGCCGGGCCTGGTGGCCGTAGATAAGGCCCCTTATCGCTCTTGGCGATCGCCATCCGGCGCGGCGCTTATCGGGGCTCGCATCGACCCAGGCGGGAGGAAAGCCAGTGGGGGCTGGGGGCGCGGGGTCGGGGCCGTGCGCGGCCGGCGTTCACCCCCACCCCGCGAGGCTCCGCCTGTCGCCGCAGCCATCTGGCCGGCCAAGGCCGCGCTCCCGCCTCGCCCTCCCCTGCTCCCACGTTTGAAGTTAATAAATGGAAGCGCCTATCGCGGCCGCCATCGGTTGCGCGCCTTATCAGCGCGGCACATCTATCTCCGCGCGGAACAAAAGGCGCAGAGGCGCGGGCAGCTGCGCCCCGGCTTTGGTAGGGGCGCGGGGGGCGGCGGCCCCTAGCGCTCGGCCCCCCCCCCCTGCATCCCCGCGGCCTGGTCGCAGGTGAGGGCGGCGAGGCGGGCGCGCAGCTGCCTGGGCCGCACGCACAGCCTCGGGCAGAGGGCGGGCGAGCGGGCGCCGCCGCTTGGTGACAATCAGCGCTAGCATCTTAACGCGCCAAGATCTGCCAGGGGGAGGAGGCGCCTGGGGCCGGGGCACTGCCGCCCGCCCCGCCTCCCGGGCCAGGTCCCCTCCCCTGCCTGGCCCGGCTTGCGGGGCGGTGGGCAGGGAGCCTCCCGGCGCGCCCACGGTGGTCCCTGTTCCCAGGGTGCACAGCTGGGGCGACCCCGCGCCCGAGGTGGCCCCACAGCAGGTCTTATCTGCACTGGGGATCGGTTCCCAACCTGCGATCTCCCTGCACGCTATCTGCATTTCTCATCACGCTGAAACACACACGCACAGGAGACAGACCCAGCAGAGGCGCAGCGAGCAGGGGAAGAGAAACCAGAGCGCGACAGATCGGGACCTGTGGGTGGTTTTAATACTTAAGTTGACTTGATAGAAGGCGACTTTCGGAAAGCAGGTCCCCCTCCTACACTGAGGGGGTCGGGTTACAGAACCCGGATTCTTGCCGGTGCTTCCCCCTCTTGGGGGAAAGTCACGCCCCCAGGGACACGCACAGGGTGGTGGGGGCAGTGGGTCCACCTCCTGAGGGTGCCCTGACGCCCACCCATAAGGCCTGGGAGATGCCGTCCCCCAGGAAGCCCAGGCGCGAAGTTATTGCTGGTGTGGGGCGACGCAGGGAGCTTCCCAAGCGCAGGCTCCCTGCTGCTCCGCAGCGAGCGGCCCAGTGAGTGCGGGGCGCTCATCTGCGGTCACTGGCAGTGCGGATGCTCAGCAGCAGCCAGACCCCCAGGAGTGGCCCGCACGCCGGGTGGGCCAGAAACTTGGACGCAACTCTGGCCCCGAGCCCAGTCTCGGACCCTTCCCCCTCGGATGGCCCCTCTGATGCAGGGTGAGGGGTGTCTGCGGGCACCCCCATACCATCTGCTGCCTCTGCGGCCTTGGCCTAGACACGGGACGGCGCTCTAGGAGGTCACACGGGGCAGGAAGGGCTAGCGGAGTTGGAGATCCGGCAGCAGATCGGGGGTCCGAGCGGCGGGAGCTGAGCTGGGGGCGGAAGCGGCACCCTCCCGCCTCCCGGCCACGCGGCTCGGCCGCCCACGAGCGTCGGGGGGCGCGTGCCGGTCCCCACTGCCGCCGGCCGCGATCTGCGCGCGGCCCCGAGCGCCCCTCTCCCTCCCAGGTCTCTCCCCCTCTAGATACAAAGCCGGGGAGAGTCAAGCGCGCGATAAGATCACAATTTCAGCCCGTCCCGACAGAGCGATCTTATCAGGATGGGACTTGCAGAATGGAATATTTTAAACTTTATCTGCGCCCAGATCGGGGCCGCCTTATCGCCGCACTATCTCGGGGACGGGGGGGAGGGGCGGCCGCTAGCCGGCCGCGCCCCCGGCCACCCCGCCGGGCTCGGGGGGAACACCTCCAGCGGCCGGACCCCGCGGCCAAGCCAAGACGCGGGGGCCCGGGCCGCCGGCGGAGATTAGATTACGGCGCGCTTGGCACCGGCGCGGGGGGCGCGGCGCGGGGTGAAGGTCGCCGGCGCCCGCGGGCAGAACGGGCCGGGCGCGGGGGCGCGGGCGCGGGGGTCGGGCGCGGGCAAAGTTTGACTCACGCTTGATCTGCCGGGGGTTGCTCTGCTTCCTCCTGGACATGTCTCCGGCGCCGCGCGCCCTCCCGGCGGCCGCCTCTAGCCCCTGGCGGGCGCGGCGGGCTGGGGGCGCGGCG